>JAXCGZ010021926.1:22500-24846 GCA_037179515.1 Halocaridina rubra | reverse complement strand
AGTAGTAGTAGTAGTAGTAGTAGTGTATGTTATTGATATTATTATTATTATTATTATTATTATTATTATTATTATTATTATTATTATTATTATTATTATTATTATTATTATTATTATTATTATTATTATTATTATTATTATTACTACTATTATTTTTGCTATTAATATTACTATATTTGTTGCTATTCGTATTATTTTTAATTATTATAATTATTATTACGATCTAATTTACTATTCTTCTTCTTCTTCTTCTTCTTCTTCTTCTTCTTCTTCTTCTTCTTCTTCTTCTTCTTCTTCTTCTTCTTCTTCTTCTTCTTCTTCTTCTTCTTCTTCTTCTTCTTCTTCTTCTTCTTCTTCTTCTTCTTCTTCCTTCTTCTTCTTCTTCTTCTTCTTCTTCTTCTTCTTCTTCTTCTTCTTCTTCTTCTTCTTTATATATATAAGCCTATGTATATGATGGTCTAATTATTTATAACTAATATTCCTTTGGAAAAATTGCTTAGATTTTGCCCACTATAAGTTTTTGAAAAATTAATTCATATTAGTTGATTTCAGTTTTGGACAAACCTAGATTCCTTTAGATATATATGTTTAATATATATTTTTCAAAAGTTTTTCAATTAAATGTTACAAGTCCTATTATGTATATTTGCGGGGTGGTACATGGTCTTTTACTATGGTGGTACGAAAATAAAAAGTAACAGTTCAGTACAATTTATTTCATAGCGCTATTGCTGACAATATAGAGAATCTGTCATGCCATCACTCTTTAGCATGGAAGCCATGGACATCTCGCAAGATCTGCAATATTAAGGCGATTGATCTGATCAGCGAGTCGAAGAGATCTGTGTAGAAACTCAAGTTTCGCCAACACATCTTGTCACTGTTTCACAACTCTTTGTGTCACATTCCTGGATCATCTTATTCTCCAATCTGTCTTTCCTTATTACTGCAGTGTGGTATGCGGGGTTGAAGTGTCCAGGCCGTTCATTTTGATAGAAAAAATGGTTACCAGAATTATTCATAAGATTTTTCGTGTTATATTCGTAAAAGCTGGAAACACTGTAGTGGAGAAATTACGATTCAAACAGATCCAAAGCTATTCCAAATGCCTTCAAGACTGGAATCACCTTTTCCTCAAAAATCTTTTCACAAAAGTAAGCTCCCCTCCAAAGGCCCTTCACAGTGACACACAGAAGATTCCGATGCAGCCTGAAGCCCGACACACTTTTCATTTTTTGGTGTCGTCAATCTGCTCACACTCAACGCCCAGAACCTGCGATTCTGAAAATTAGGACGTCGAACGGTCCAAGTGAAGTAATCGTCATTTGGGCAGAGGTGAAGGAAGACTTTCTCCTCCCACTGTGATAAGTCACAAAGTCAAAGGCGATTCTCAGCAGCTAAAGCTGATTTCATGGGGTTTGAAATCTAGTGAGAAGCCTTCATCCTTCCTAGCAAGCAGCATCGACGAAATTACTCCCAGTTCACACTATTCCCTTGGCGTTCATTGATCTCTTGCGAAACTTCTGCATTGCTTTTCGGCACTTTCCTCACGATTCCGAATACATTCTGTGCGTTACTGTTAGTTTTTCTGGTGCTCCAAAGTCAGAGGTCGATTGGACGTTGTCATACTTCTTCCTATTGTCAGTAACCCAACGTTCACTTCGGCCGTTCTTGGTGATCCATGTAGGTATTATAAAAGTAGCTCCAGATTCCATGGCCTTTCGATAGAAATTTACCCGGATTAAGTTAAACACATGAATACCTTCACTTTCTCCAACTATAGAAGCTGTAGGGTCAAGCCAATCAGCAAGCAACATCTGGAAAAGAATGAAGTACAATGTCAGGATATATAAAATATGTACATATGAGCGGCTTTCTCCCTAGCCCCTAGCAATAGGTCATGTACCACCATATATATATATATATATATATATATATATATATATATATATATATATATATATATATATATATATATATAATTACGATTGTGACACCAGAACGATCCCCCTCAAAAAAAAAAAAAAAAAAAAAAAATCAGCTCTCATCGGGCCTGGAACGGAGAAAACTTAAAGCAAAGAGAAACAGAGATGGGAGTGTTGTGACTTGCCATATGTGAAGGGATAATGAGAAATGTGTAGCGAGTATCCGAGAATATTGTATATTGATGTAGTTATAGAAATAGAGCCGTAACTGTACGAAGACTTAACATCTAACATTGCTGGACAGTCCTATTTAAGTCCAAAAGACTTAAATAAGTATGTATGCATGTATAAATGCAAGCAGGTATGTATGTATGTATGTATGTATGTAAGTATGTGATTACCTAATTGTGATTACCTAATC
>JAXCGZ010021926.1:7500-17500 GCA_037179515.1 Halocaridina rubra | reverse complement strand
CCCTCGTCATTGCCCATAGAGCAAAGTAATCCCCTTATTGTTTTTTTTATGTTGGCTACCCCCCAGTTAAAGGGGGAAACAGCCAAGATAGATAGAATATATATATACATGCATATATGCATGCATACATGAAGCACATACATACATACATACTATACATACATGCATACTTACATACATACATACACACATACATACATACATACATCCATCCATGCTGATGGATTAGCTGGTAAGGCAGTAGAATTAAAAGATAGGATTCACAACAGTAAGGCAGATATAGTAGCAGTTACAGAGACTAAGTTGAGTGAGGACATAAACAGTGTCACAGTTTTTCCTAAGGGCTTCAGAATATTTAGTGTTGAATGATCTGAGAGGACTGGTGGAGGGATAGGGCTGCTCATAAGTGAAAGGATTCAAGTTGAAGAAATAAACTTGGCTATAGAAAGTGAGTACAAGGAATTTCTTGTTGCTCGCATAAATACTGGATTAGGGAGCATCATAACAACTGTAGTATATAACCCACCTACGAACCAATATAGGCTAGAAGTTTATGAGGAAAGTCATATAGGTACTATTGAAGTCATAAACTCAGTTGTTAACATTGCTCGGGAAGAGAAAATGTATAATTTTGATTATGGGAGATTTTAATCATAAAGAGATAGATTGGATAAATCTTGACCCACACTGTGGTGAGGACTCATTCGGGGCAAGATTCCTAGATTGCGTACAAGGGAATTTCCTACACCAACATGTACTGGAACCATCAAGGGCCAGGGGTGGTGATGAGCCATCACTACTAGATCTAGTATCCACAGATAATGTGTTGGATATTGAAAAAATTGAGTATGAACCACCAATTGGAAAGAGTGACCACTGTGTGTTGTTGATGGAGTATTTCATTGCAGATGTTCTGCCTGAAAGTAAAGGCACTGAGGACACGAGGAGGAATATCCGAAAGGAGATTTCATCAAAATGAATGAGCTTTTTGCAGTTATTGACTGGAAAACCTTATTTTACAACCAATTTTGTACAAGAAATGTACGACATCTTTTGTGAGATATACAGGATGATAGTATATTGCTGCATACCTGTCACCAAAGTAGATGTAATTCATGCCAGAGAGAAATGGTTCGATAATGAGTGTAAAAGAGCTAAGGAGTGAAGAGACAAACGCTGGAAAAGGTATAGGCGGAGAAAATACATAGATGCCTGCAGACCTATAAAAGAACAAGAAATGATTACTTAAGTATAAGAAGAGAGGCAGAGAGAGACTATGAAAGGGACATCACCAGGAAGGCTAAAGAAAATCCCAAGCTTTTCCACAGCTTTATTAGAGAAAAACTGAAGCTAAAAAAATTGGTTTTAAAGCTTAAGAGAGCGGATGGAAGCATCACTGAGGCGGATGAAGAGATCTGCAAAGAATTGAACAAGGTGTTTCAGTCAGTATTTACAGTAGAAAATACCCCACCCCCTCAGATTGCAGAGATGGAAGCTCATGGGCCGGTATTAAAGAACATCATCCTATCAACCTCAGATGTATGCAAAGCTCTTATGGAGTTAGATGTCCATTAAGCTACAGGTACTGATAATATATATCCCCTCATGTACTTAAAAAATACGCAAATTCAATATCAGTGGCTCTAAGTATCATAGTTAGGTGGTCGCTGGAGTCAGGGGAGATTCCAAGATGTAGGAAACAAGTGAACGTGATAGCTATCTTTAAAAAGGGACGGAGGGATGCGGCTTTAAGCTATAGACCTAATTTCTTGACCAACATAGTTTGCAAAGTTATGGAGAAACCACTAGGAAATCATATCTCTCTTCACTTGGAATCTTTCAACTTTTTATCAGTGAGACAACATGGCCTCAGAGAGGATAGATAAACAGTAAGAAACTTATTAGAATTTTATGATGAGAGGACTGGGCAGATTTCCTATTCCCAGACTTCCAGAAAGCATTTGACACTGTCCCACATGGGAGACTTATTAAGAAGCTGCAAGCAATGTTAAGAATAGGTGGAAATGTCTTGAAATGGATAAAAACATACCTTGAAGGAAGGAAACAGAGGGTTAGAGTAAGACACTCAGTGTGATAATGGAGAAGAGTTAATAGTGGAATTCCACAGGGCTCAGTTTTAGGGCCATTTTTGTTCCTTGTATATGTAAATGACCTACCAGAGTCTGCAAATTTATTCATGAATATGTTTGTAGAAGTAAGTAAGAAACGAGAGCAATGGCAAAGAACTTCAGGATGATATAAATAGTCTGCAGTATTGGTCAGAAAAGTGGCTAATGAAACTCAATACTTCATAATGTAAGGTAATGAGAATAGGTACAAGTGCAAGAAGGACCAAACTTGACTACTCGGTGGCAGGAGTACAACGTCAAGAGACAGAAAATAAGAGAGATCTAGTAATAAACATACTGTCCTATTTGTCTCCAGCTATGCATATAAATGGCATAGTAAGGGCAGCACATGCTTTCTTAGCAAATGTAAAGGTAGCCTTCATCCACTTGGACAAGGAATTGTTTAAAAATATCTTTGTTACCTATGTGAGTCCAAAACTTGAATATGCAGCCCCCTTTCGGAATCCGCACTTTAAAAAGCACATAGTTACTCTGGAAAAAGTTCATAGATATGCCACGAAACTGGTGCCAGAAATACGCAATCTCAGATATGATGAGAGGCTGAGGGAATTAGACTTGCCATCACTCGAAGCTAGAGGATTTAGGGGGGATATGGTGACAGTCTTTAAATTCCTTCATGGTTATGATAGAGGGGATAGGGATCGTTATATTGATATGGTTGGCACTAGAACTAGAGGTCATAGTTTGAAGCCTCGTAAGAAAACTTCTTTGCGGGATGTAAGGAAGTACTTTTTTAGTGTAAGAGAAGTTGATAATTGGAATTCGCTAAGCAAGAAGGTAGTAAATGCTAACTCAATTCATAGTTGTAAGGACAAGTATGATTAGTGTCACTAAGTACAAAATAGAACCGATCAGGAGACGGGAAGTTATGAGCTTGAGGCTCTATTTTTCCCTCTTGTTGGGGGAGGACGTGTAGGCATTGAGCTCCCGATAATATTGCGTTTATCAAGTGACAGAGTTTAAATTCACAACTAGAAAATTAACGAAAGCATACTCAAATATAAACCTTCAAATTTAAGTCGCAATGATTATTACAACTTTAGTGTTTAAAAAGATACAAAGAAAATGAAACCTTTGAGAGAGGCTCTCCCATTGTTACCGATTTCAACTCCATCCTCTTGCGAACGACCTAAAATGGACCTTTCTTGGCTGAACCTGCAGTTTTCCTCATACTGCAGTTCCCCTCCCATTCACACGAGCATGTCCTCATCGGAAAAAGTTAACCTTTATAACCTCTCGAGTGTAGATACTGATATTTTTCCTGAAGTGTTTGCTTCATTTCTGGACACAATTGTCGAATATTCACGTCATGACATCAAAAGGTAATTGGAAAAATCAGGAATACACTCTGTGCAAAACAAGTCAACTATTGCTTTCAAAGGTAGTGGAAATCTTTCCACAACACAGTGGTAAGCGGCTCATTAAAAGACAAGTAAAAAAATAAATAATTTCAAATATAATCAGTTTTATCTCAAGTGTCCAGAATACCTCCTCAAACTGAGAACTTGACAAACTCTTTCACTCTCAAACTTCGGTTGTAAAATCCGTTGAGTTTGATAAAACACACGACCTAGGAGACCTACATCGAATGATAGAAAGTCTTGCAGATAAGGTGAGAATTTTGGAAGCAGATACAGAAGAGGTGAATGCCTTACAACACAAGGTGAGATTGCTAGAATCAGACATTGTCCTTCTTAAGAGAGATAATTCTAGGTTGAAACTGCTATTAGAAACATTACCTTTCAATTCAGTGCTGTCGCCTAACAACGACGATGTCCCTTCTATCAACAACCCCCAAGTTTTGCAAACTAAGTTTTCTGTCTCTACCCACAATTCCTTCAGTCCATTGAAAGACGAATGTGATAGTGCTAGTGAGGAAGAGGTAGATCCAGATAAAAGTAAACAACAGCGTCCTTCCCCTCAACTCCTTTACAAAATAACAACAGGCACTAACCAGAACAAGATTCTTTCCAGCGCAAATAACCATCCCAGTAAAGGGTTGCCAAACAGCGAAGAAGATATAGAGCCCTTCTCCCCTATTCCTAACAACATAGCAACTATCACTAACCAGGACAACCAAATTACACCATCCAGCACAAATAACCAACCCAGCATTAGGTTGCAATATAGTGAAGAAATCAGAAAAGACAAAATTGAAGCAGTCTCTAATCAAAACATTCCATTGAAGTCCTCTCCCCCACAGCCACAGTTACCCAATAATGCAAGTTCAAGTGTTACACCTCAAATATATATTCGCATTCCCTGCAACCCCTTTGAGAGAGAGCTACGTAATATATCGACAATTCAAAGATTCCCTCTGAAGAAGTCTTGATTAAGGTGCTTTTTCGCAAACCAAATTGGATCTCCTTCGCAATAATGATATCGAATGGATTTGCATACGTGGCTTACAAACTGAATCAATGCCCTACAGGCACAATTGTCCAGCCATTTTGTAGGGAAACAGTGGACACAACCTTGGTTTTCTACAAAATATCTGAAACTTCAGCCATACCAGAATAAACAGCAAAGAGCTTTTGAAAATATCCTGTATCAGCGAGATTACAGAAAGAAACACAATACAAACCTCTCTTGTCGCCGTTCACGCACAAGAGACTTCCCCAGGAGAGATGGCTCTTACAACCCTAGACACTCACCTAGGCATACAAACTTTGGGAAGGCCTGATCATATCATGGCACATACTCAAATCAGCGTTACCCATCCAACGGCAGGTACAGACATCATGATCCACGGGCTATCCCCAGAACACACTATGATGATGAATTCCCAGCAGAATCACACAGTCGAAACAAGTCATGGACAAACTACAACTATAACTACGGATACCACCATGATGAAACATAGTAAGAATGTAATATTAGTATATGTGAACACGCAGTCCCTTCTTGCTCATTTTGAGGAAATAATAATGCTAACAAAAGACTACAGCATAGATATCCTCTATGTAAGTGAAACTTGGCTTCCTCCTACAACTGAAAATAAATATGTGAATATCCCAGAGTTTAAAATATTTCGAAATGACCATGGCCAAGGGGGTGGGGTCTGTATTTATGTTAGAAGTTATCTTAGTGCATCAGAAATAACCACAGGTCTATAAAAACTGAAGAGCTCGAAGATTTAAGGATCACTTTGCAGTATCAGAAACTTCTATCTTTCATTGTAGGGTGTGTTTACCGTCACCCTAAAGCACATTCCAGTTCATTCAGTCATCTGCTAGAAACATTCTGAAATATCTGTGTGCACCATATACCCGTATACATACTTGGTGACTTTAATGATGACTTTCTCTCAGCAGATAACAAAATGAAAAGGGTGATCATCACTGTGAAGTTTTTTTAATTTCTTTTAAATGAGTGTGACACCGGGACAGGCAGAAACTGCCCTCATCAATAAAGGCTCGGGCACGAGAAAATACCAAGACGAAGGAAAAGAAAAAGGTTAAGGACAAGGCAGAGATGTGGAAATGTCAAAGGAAAACGACAAACAAAAAAGCAGTCAAAGTACAGAGGACCCAGAGATATGGAGGACTAGGCTCTGAGATGACGATAGATCTGCTTTTTGAAGGATGAAAGGTCATAAGAATTAGGAAAGACAGAAGGAGGAAGAGAGTTCCAAAGTCTGGAGGTAGATGGGAGTAGGCAGTTGCTGCACCGACCAATCCACGAGCTACAAATCTTCACACAGTACCTGTGAGATGAGGCCACTTGGCGAGTGTTATGCGGCCTCGGCAGTGGGGGAGGGATGCGACTCGCCAACTCATCAGAGCAGCGATGGAAGTAGTAGCGACAGAAAAGAGCGAGGGAAGATACCTTACGGCGAAGAGAGAGAGAATCCAGATTAGAAGTAAGAGAAGGATCATTAATGAGTCTGACTGCCCTACATTCAACCCTATCAATAAGATAAGTATAAGAAGAAGCACCCCAGATGTGTGAGCAGTATTCTAAGCAGGGACGCATAAGACCTTTGTAAATTTTAAGTAACTGCAAAGAGGAAAACCCCCAGTTATTTCGATGAAGATTTAGAAATTTGGATTATGTGATTCCTCCAAGACAAGTTAGAGGCTATATGTATTCCTAATATGTTGATAGAGTTAAGAGGGTAAATTTTGTTAGTTTTGAAAACAACAGGGTTATCAGGAGGAGAAGAATATAAAGAGATAGCCAGAAACTGTGTCTTGGAGGAATTGAATTTAACTAAATTTTGAGTGCCCCACTCAGATACTCTCTGCAAATCGGAGTTAAGAGTAGAAGAAAGAGTGATACAAGACTGATTACGAGCAACAGATGAAGGTTGTGAAGAAAAGGCAAATGAAAATTTAAGGGTACAATCATCAGCAAAGGCATGAAGAAGTGAGGAAGATGGGGATTGTAGAAGATCATTGATGAAGAGAAGGAATAGAATAGGTGAAAGAACAGAGCCCTGTGGAACACCACTGGTAACAGAAAAAGGGCTAGATGTCATACCATCAACATCTACATATATAAAATGGTCAGTGAGAAAACTGGAAATCAGAGAACAGAAAGAAGGGGTAAAGCCATAGGCAGGGAGTTTGGCCAACAGAGCCTTGTGCCATACTCTGTCAAAAGCATTAGAGATATCAAGGGCGATGACAAAGGATTCCCCATAGTTCCTCAGAGATGATAACCATGCATGAGTAAGATTGGACAGGAGGTCACCAGTGGATATTGCCTTGCGGAAGCCGTACTGATGATCGGAGATAAGTGAGTTAGATTCAAGGCATTTCAAGAAGTGAGCATTGAGCAAAGTTTCAAAAACTTTAGCATGGAGGAGGTTAGGGCAATAGGTCAGTAGTTTGAAGGAATAGAGCGGTCATCCTTCTTAGGAGCAGGTTTAACTAGAGCATGCTTCCAAGATGAAGGATAGATACTGGTTGACAGAATGAGCCGAATAATACTTCAAAGCACGGGAGCCAGTATATCTGTAAACTCCTTAAGGAACCTTGCAGGGATACCATCGGGACCAGATGCCTTGTTCATCTTAAGTGAGCAAAGTACCTTATGAACTTTGCGTGAAGAAAGGATAAGGGAGGGCATAGGGTTAGAGAGGAGTAAAGATTGAGGAACAGGTGTGCTGGAATCATTTATAGAAGAGTTGGCAGAAAAATGAGAGCCATAGAGAGTGGTTTCGTCAGTGTGAGAGCAAGCTATAGAACCATCAGAATGAATGAGAGGGGGAAAGCTTGAGTTACACAGATTTTGGAGAGGTGTTTGGCTAAGGACCAGAGGCATTTGTTAGTGGGAGAGGAGTTAAGGTCATCAACTTTCCTTTTTGTAAAGGAAGCCTCAGACCTTAGAATCTGAGCAGTACAGCGATTCCTAGCTACAATAAAAGCAAAGCGAGTTAAATCGGAAGGAGAGGCTTGGTAAGATCGGTGTACCTGATTCCTAGCCTGGATAGCCATGGAGTAGGCACGGTCAAACCAAGGTTTAGAGGAAGAGAAAATTTTTGTAGAAGAAGGGATGTACACCTCCATTCCCGTGGTCATGATCTCGGCAACTTTTAGAGCTACCTGATCAGGGTTGCAGGACCGAAAGCAGTAGTCATCCCATGGGAAGTCAAAGAGGAAGTTACGCAAATCTTCATGTTGGGTGCCAAAGGCAGCGCTGGGTAGGAGGGATTGGTGGAGGGGGAGCGAAAATGGAAGAGACTGAGATCATAGAGTGGTCAGATTTACCAAGAGGGGAAAACACAGAATAAGAGTAGTTTGAAGGGTCAGAAGTAAAAAATAGGTGAAGAGTGTTTGCAGCATGTTTGTGACGATCAGGAACGCAAGTAGGATGTTTGATAATTTGCTCCAGATCGTGAGTAATAGAGAAAGCAAGGGCCTCACTTCCTCGCACATCAGTGTGAGAAGAATTAAGCCACTCACTGAGGTGTACATTGAAGTCTCCAATGTAGAGAACTTTGGGATGTGAGTGAGAAGATAGCAAGGACTCATGGCACGAGGACAGATATTCAAAGAAAGACACAAACTCTGTGGAGTTTGGAGAACAGTAGCAGAAGCAAAGGAAGATAGTGGTAGTGGAGAGATAGACTTTTCGCCAGAGAACATCAAAGTCAGGAGATTCAAGGTCCATGAGCCTCGCAGTAGGAGTGTTAGTGTTGCAGTAGGCACAGACCCCACCTTTGGAACGAAAACGAGCATACAGATTATAGTGAGAGATTTGAAATGGGTCAGTGGAATCATGTATAGACAGCTGGGTTTCAGATAAGAGGAGGATGTTAGGGAAGAAAGTGCCCAAGTGCTGTTCCACAGATTAAAGATAAAGAGTTCAGCCCACGAATGTTAGAATAGTGAAGAGTGAAAGAAGCAGATCTATTGGGAGGTGCAAGGTTAAGGGCAGAACCATTACTACCACCAGGTGTGTCTGCCCTCAAGCCAATAGTGGAGTCAACACGATCCCCAGAGATTCTTCGCATCCCTCTATGCCGGGTACTGGGGGCTATTAGCTGTGGACCTTCCAGAAGCAATAACAAATTTGAGAAAAAAAGAAAGAAAAAGAGACAGCTGTGGGGAATGTTATGACTTGTCAAATGTAATGGAATAGCAAGAGATGTATAATGAATACACCAGAATATCCAGTGTAGATGTAGACATGAGGAAAAAACCGTCCTGAAGGTAGATTCAACCCTTTACTGTCTGGACCAGTCCTAGTTGCATCCTAATACCTTCAGTCGTAGTTTTTCAACGGGTGGCTGGTGCCATGGCCAACCTACTAATAGTGACAAAACTGACCCGTATAACCCCTAATTCTAGGACTCTAATAGATCTGATAATAACAAATAAAGTGGAAAGTATACTATATTGGGATGTAGTTCCCTGCCCAATTGCAGATCACAAGCTCAACATTGCTATGCTAAACATAAACTAACCCAAAAGGAAGCCTCTCTTCAAGACATTTCTGTGTCTATAAAATTACTCTCCTGATATCTTTTGTGAAGCACTAATTAGGAACAGAAATGTACTTAATGGTATAATAAAACACATATAACGTCGATTTGCAGGTTGAGATTCTAACAATAGTCTTCTGTGAATTCTTAGATAGTTGTGCACCAATTGTAACAAGAAAAATAACCCACCCATCAGCCCCCTGGCTAACTAATGACATCAAAGAAGGCAGTGCAAATCAGAAATCAAATATTAAAAGAGTTAAAAATGAATAGATATGATATGACTCTTCGTGAATGTTATAAAGAAGAAGAGAAAGGTGTCAGATCCCTCATCAATATAACTAAAACTACTTTTACAAAAAACAATTTAATGACTCTAGACACGATACAGCGGCAACATGGAAAGTGATAAGAAGCTTGATACCAAATGGAAATACTACCCCAGTAAGCTATGAAAATATTACGAAGTTGAAACACAAGAAAACATCAACTCAGTGAACATGAGTAATTACTTAAATGTCAATTCTTCCAACGTAAACACAAGAGAGTACTTCAAGATAAATCCTGTCGATTGTGCTACCCTAATTCTCACTATAAAGAGCCTAAGAAACTCTGGTTCTTATGGTCCAGATGGTATACCATTTCAATTCATCAAAGATGCTCTACCCATGATTGTATCTTATATTCTAGCTATTATGAACACTTCCATTGTTACTAAAAGGTTTCCTGACTCTTGGAAAAAATAACATGTAATAACTCTCCATTAAAAGGGGGACAGAGAAGATGTGACAAACTATCGTCCCATTTCCCTGCTACCCATTTTCTCTAAAATATTAGAAAAAATTGTTGCATATCACCTCATGTCATATATAGAGTCAAATAGACTATTAGTTATAACCAACATGGTATTAGACCGAAA
>JAXCGZ010021925.1:2500-24888 GCA_037179515.1 Halocaridina rubra | reverse complement strand
TATTCATAGCCCCAAAACGTAAAAAAAGAAAAGAAGTTAAATCGGACCAAACTGGTCTATATATGAGAGGGTGATGATGAACGTAAAGAGACCAAAAGATAAGACCGTCACCTGCTCTCCAGCCCACCTCAACACTTACACAAACTTTTAGCCATACTGGAAGACTTGTGAAAGAGCTCGGTAAACAGATTTATAAGAGAAGCTCGCACCTATGTGCACATACGATCCTACATGAAGGGTGAAGGTCTCTAATGAACGGTAGAAGCAAGCGACAGAGATAGCACAGGGCCCACTATACACCTACCATCTAGCAGGGTTCCAAGCCCCCTCTTCAATCACGTGGACCTAGTGATCTCCAGCTAATGAGTTTTGGAAAATCAGTTATAGCATTATGTAGTATTCTCTTCAACGTCCATTCATCAAGTGATTTTAAGAAATAACACTTTTGGGTAGTAGGACAGTGTCGAAAGCCAAAGTTTCGGAAGACAAAATGTCGAAAGGTCAAAGTGTCGAAAGAACCTAACCTAACCTAAACCTTCGACATTTTTTACCTTAGTGTAGATAATAATTTAGATACAGTTTTGCCTTTAAATCCGTGGTTCCCAACGTGGGGCGCATGTCCTACAAGGGGGCAATTAGAATTTTAAGAGGCCAATTCGAGAATGTGTTATTAACAGCGAATTTTTTTTCTAGTGAGTCTGTGTGAGTGTGTGTGAGTTAATACATACGTTGCATATACAGCATTTATACATACAAATATTTGTGTATGTATGTATATGTGCAATTGGTCCACAAGATACTTACCGCCTCCCTACGCTCGTGTGTATGTCACAAAGGATTTCATGGATTCAAGGTGGGGCATGGCCGAAAAAAGGTTGGGAACCACTGCTATATATCCTTTCTTTACATTATGAGATGACTTCAGATGTTCAAAGGAAAGGGACTTAAGTTAGGAATTTCACGTCTCCGAGTCAGTTTTTTTTTTATTTAATATCAGTTATTAAGAATTTTCTTTCTTTATCAGAAACTCTTCCCATTCTTGTATGGGGATTACTGTTTTTCACTTGCCTCTTCTACCTCACGTGATCATTCCACTTTTCTATACCGAATTCTTTATATTTTAGATGCTGTTATTTGCCGTTATAAGTGTCACTATTAATCCCTATTCCCCGTAAGGGAGGGGGCTAAAATACATCCTCTGTGCTCCCCTACGTGTCGCAAGAGTCAACTAAATGGGGTGAAGCGAAGGGGCTGGGAATCCCCTCCTCTGTATTTTCTCTTCCCAAAGAGTCAGAGTATTTTGCCTTGACTCAGCCACTCCCCTTATAAGGGGGAAAAATGGCTCATGTATAGAGATAGATTAATCCTTATTAGGGGGGAAACCACCGATACCCGAGTGGGTAAAATACTCGATGTGGAAGTTGAAAGATCAGAGATCGAGCCCACCGTGGGGCGTAAGGAAGGGCATTCAGCCTTAATTCACCAGCCACATTGTGTTTGTGTCTACCCCCATGATGGGATCAATAGTTCGCGCCTCGTCACGGTCTGAGGTTAGCAAGGGCATGCACTCAGGGTAACGATTACATCTGCCAAAACATGTCCTTTGCATGAAGGCAACCATCCTAGCCCTTGGTAGAAAAGGGAGTCCGTGACGTAAACCCGAAACAAACAAACAGTGACATATAATATGTGTCCACCCGTTCGATGTGGGTGGACACAAAGAGGCTGGAACTGGGGAATTAAGGCTGGATTCCCTTCGTAATGCCCCGTGGTGGACTCGAACGTGGGTTTGTCACTTCTAGACTCAAGAGCTCTAACCACTGTGCTACGCGGTCCCTTTATGGGATAACTTTTCTACATTGTCCCTGAAGCTACCGCTTAAAACTATGATTATTTTTACAAACACAGATCTTTTCTCAGTAAATTAAAAAAAAAAACTATTTACCTACATGTATTTACCTGACTGTGTTCATGGGAGAGAGCCCTATTCTCATAGCTACCAGTCTACTAGTCAGATTTTTTTTTTTTTACGAACATTAATCATACCATTGCCATGTGTATGTGTATTTACCTAATCGTATCCAACTGTGTTCACGGGAGAGAGCCTTATTCTCGCAGCTCCCTGTCTCCTGGTCGATTTGAATGTTTTACGAACACTTGTCATATCATTGCCATAAACCATGAATGCGAGTGAAAGTGTGTGTGTGAGAGTGTTTGCCTAATTGTATTTGCCTAGATGTGCCCACAGGAAAGAGCTTCAACCTCGTAACTCACCGTCTCCTTGTCGTATTTTTTTTATACGAACACTTATACTTTTAATTAAAACTATGAATGTGTATACGTTCATGAGCTTGAGCGCGATGTGTATACGCGCATGTGTGATTACCTAATTGTGATTACCTAATTGTGTTTACGGGAAAGAGCCCAAAGCTCGTATCTTCCCGTCTCCTGATCGGTTCCATTTTTAGACTTAGTGATACTTATCATACCTGTCCTTAAAACTATGGATTGAGGTAGCATTAACTACCTCCTCGCTTAGCGAATTCCAATTATCAACTACTCTTACACTGAAAAAGTATTTCCTTACATCCTGCAAACATGTTTTCTTCCGAAGCTTCAAACTATGACCTCTAGTTCTAGAGCCAGCCATATCGAAATATCGATCCCTATCCACTCTATCATAACCATGAAGGAATTTAAAGACTGTCACCATATCCCCCCTTACTCTTCTAGCTTCGAGTGATGGCAAGTCTAATTCCCTCAGCCTCTCATCATAACCGAGATTGCGTATTTCTGGCACCAGTTTTGTGGCATGTCTTTGAACTTTTTCAAGCTTAGCTATGTGCTTTTTCAAGTGCGGATTCCAAAAGGGGGCTGCATATTCGAGTTTTGGCCTCACATAGGTTACATAAATATTTCTGAACATTTCCTTGTCCATGTGCCTGAAGGCTACCCTTACATTTGATAAGAATGCATATGCTACCCTTACTACGCCATTTATATGTATTTCTGGAGACAAATCTGCCAATATGTTTACTCCTAGATCTCTCTCATTTTCTGTCTCCTGAAGTTGTACTCCAGCCACCGAGTAGTCAAGCTTGGGCCTTCTTGCACTTGTACCCATTCTCATTACCTTACATTTTGAGGTATTGAATTTCATTAGCCACTTTTCTGACCACTCATGCAGATTATTTAGATCCTCCTGAAGTTCTCTACCATTGTTCTCGTTTTTTACTTTCTTCACAATCTTTGCATCATCTGCAAACATATTCATGAATGAATTTACAGACTCTGGTAGGTCATTTACATATACAAGGAACAAAAGTGGCCCTAAAACTGAACCCTGTGGAACTCCACTACTAACTCTTCTCCATTCAGACACTGAGTGTCTTACTCTAACCCTCTGTTCCCTTCCTTCTAAGTAAGTTTTTATCCATTCCAAGACATTTCCACCTATTCTAGCCATTGATTGCAGCTTCCTAATAAGTCTCCCATGTGGAACAGTGTCAAACGCTTTCTGGAAGTCTAGGAATATGCAATCTGCCCAGCCCTCTCTTTCCTGTAAGATTTGGCTTACCTCATCATAAAATTCTAATAAGTTTGTTACTGTTGATCTTCCTTCTCTGAAGCCATGTTGCCTCACTGACAAAAAGTTGAAGGATTCCAAGTGAAGAGAGATATGTTTCCTTAGTAGTTTCTCCATAACTTTGCAAACTATGCTGGTCAAGGAAACTGGTCTATAGTTCAGAGCCGTATCCCTCCTTCCCTTTTTGAAGATAGGTATCACATTTGCTTGTTTCCAGCATCTTGGAATCTCCCCCGACTCCAATGACTCCTTAAATATGATACTTAGTGCCACTGATATTGTGTTTGCGCATTTTTTAAGCACATGAGGGGATATGTCATCAGGACCTGTAGCTTTATGAACATCTAAATCCATCAGCGCTTTGCATACCTCTGTGGCTGTAAGGTTGATGTTCTCTAATACCGGCCCTTGAGCTTCTATCACTGCAATCTGAGGGGGTGGGGTATTTTCTACTGTAAATACTGACTGAAACTCCTTGTTCAATTCTTTGCAGATCTCTTCGTCCGTCTCAGTGATGCTTCCATCCGCTCTCTTTAGCCTTAAAACCTGTTCTTTTACCTTCAGTTTTCCTCTGATAAAGCTGTGGAAAAGCTTGGGATTTTCTTTCGCCTTCCTGGTGATGTCCCTCTCATAATCTTTCTCTGCCTCTCTCCTTTTACTTAGGTAGTCATTTCTTGCTCTTTTGTAGGTTTGCCAGGCATTTATGTTTTTTCTCCTCCTATACCTTTTCCAGCATTTGTCTCTCCACTCCTTAGCTCTTTTACACCCATTATCGAACCATTTCTCTCTGGCATGAATTACACCTACTTTGGTGACAGGTATGCAGCAATCTACAATCTTCCCATATTTCTCACAAAAGATGTCATACATTTCTTGTACAGATTTGTTGTAAAATAAGGTTCTCCAGTCAATAACTGCAAAAAGCTCATTCATTTTGATGTAATCTCCTTTCTGATAGTTCCTCCTCATGTCCTCAGTGCCTCTACTCTCAGGAAGAATGTCTTCAATGATATACTCCATCAACAACACACAGTGGTCACTCTTTCCAATTGGTGGTTCATACTCAATATTTTCAATATCCAACACATTATCTGTGAACACCAGATCAAGTAGTGATGGCTCATCCCCACCCCTGGCTCTTGTTGGTTCCATTACATGTTGGTGTAGGAAATTCCCTTGTACGCAATCTAGGAATCTTGCCCCAAAGGAGTCCTCACCACTGTGTGGGTCAAGATTTATCCAATCTATCTCTTTATGATTAAAGTCTCCCATAATCAAAATCCTACATTTTTTCTCCCGCGCCATGTTAACAACTGAGTTTATGACTTCAATCGTACCTATATGACTTTCCTCATAAATTTCAAGCCTATTTTGGTTCCTTGGTGGGTTGTATACAACAGTTATTATAATGCTCTCTGACCCAGTATTTATGCGAGCAACAAGAAATTCCCTGAACTCACTTTCTATAGCCAAGTTTATCTCTTCAACTTGAATCCTCTCACTTATGAGCAGTGCTATCCCTCCACCAGTCCTCTCAGATCTTTCGACCCTTAGTATTCTGAAGCCCTTAGGAAAAACTGTGACACTGTTTATGTCCTCACTCAACTTAGTCTCTGTAATTGCTACTATATCTGCCTTACTGTTGTGAATCCTATCTTTTAATTCTACTGCCTTACCAGCTAATCCATCAGCATTTGTGTATAACAATCTTAATGAGGCCCCATCCCCTGATCTTCTGTCATTATCTTCTTTATCTCCCCTTTGTCTGGAAGTATTCCGTAACGAAAATTTTTCTTCTCTTCTTCATTTCTTTCATCATTTAACCTTCTTGCCTCTTGCAACAAGTTTTTGATCTTTCCCATCTCTTCCTGTGTTCTGTATCGTCTAATGAACACTTCTTTGCATTCTTGAAGGTCTTTTAGACTTTTTTTTCTCAACAATATTTCCCTACATGTCTCCCCTCTCTCAAAGGTTACTTTTGTTGGTCTCGGCTTTCCTTCCCTCGAATATTTACCTAGTTGGTGTATGTTTACAATATCCTCAGGACCACATACTACTCCAAGCTTTCTTATCAGGTCTACAACCCTAGCTTTATTTTCTTCAAGTCTCCCCTGCCATGTTGGCTCCTGGGATTCACTTATGCCTGAGATTACCACTGTCTTCTCCTTATCAAGTGCCTGTCTGATGAGTGGGTTTGCCCTTTCCATCACAACGTCTTTCATTTTTTCGATTACTGTCTCTTTATAGTCAACTGTTTGTATGTTTTCCAGTGCCACCACCTTTACAGCCTCTTTTACTGCCACATTCCCCTTTAGTGCATCAGCAAAGGACGTTTTCATGGCATCATTTTCCATATTCAGCTCCTGGAACTCTTTTCTGAACTGTTCAATGTTTTCCTTAATCTGAACATTCCAAGCAGCAATCTCGTCTCTCTCAGAAGATAGCAGTGAACTAACATCTAATTCCTTTAGGTTGTCATTTAGCTGTTTGTTTTTATCTTCTTGATTAGAAATTCTAGATTCTAGTTGACTCTTTTCCCCTTCCAGCTTCTTTATTCTTTTTTCTAGTTCCTTTCTCTCCTGCCCTTGTGCTTTATTTGCTTCCTCCAAAGATCTTATTTGTTCTCTGAGTGTTTCATTCTCTTTCATTTCTCCATCCATATTCCGAATTTTATCATCAAGGCTTGTAACCATTTCCTCTAACTTCTTGATTCTCTGTTTAAGTCCTCTGATGACTACCCCTTCTCCCGCCCCATGGGTGGGAGAGGTTTGGGACAGAGATGGCTTCATTTTTATGTTCTCCCTCTCACAGAATATAGAAAGAAGACGAGAAAGAGGAAAAAAAAAAAAAAAAAAAAAAAAAAAGAGAAAAACTTCTAATTTACCTTCACACAGAATTTTTATATCTCCATATAAGTGCTATTTAGTGACTCAGTTTGTCTCCTTTCTGGTAACACACATCTTAACTTAAAAACTTGACCATGGTAATTTACGTATAAAAAGAAAAAGAAAAACAAAAGTCAAACCTGAAGGAAAATTCGAATTTGTGTTCGAGGTGGCACCCACCTGTTTCTGTTATATATTCTTCCTGTGTGTGTGTGTGTGTGTGTGTGTGTGTGTGTGTGTGTGTGTGTGTGTGTGTGTGTGTGTGTGTGTGTGTGTGTGTGTGTGTGTGTATAAAGAACTTTAAAGCCAAGTCGTTAAGACTAGGAGATTGCTAGAAACGACAAAAATATTAGATAAAAGATTTCACACTCTCCTTCTCAAGGCAAAACCTTCCTTATGTAACTTGTTTTAAGCTTATTTTCACTGGTATTTATGTACTTATTATTCGACAGGATCCGGATTCGGATGGATATTTGCATGTGTTTATACGCGAATGACTGGTCTGGTTGCGTCGTAGATCTTGGCCATGCATATGAGTTACTTTTGCGTCTTATCTCGATAGTAAGCCAGCTGCTGCCATCGGGTCTCACGGCAGAAGATCTTTGCCCATTTATCCTGTGGTTGACCCAAGCAGGATAGTGGGGGGATTGGAACAATCCTTTATCCCATGAAGCTAAGAGGAATGATCGAGATAGGTTCGGCTTATGGTGAATGTGAGTGGTTTGACTCGCCCACCCCCATACAGGGTGGGAGTTGCGGACATATTATACGTATATAAAAATAAAAATAAAATGGTGATAAAGCACCCCTTGTTAGTTAAGAGTTTTTTCTGTCTATATTAATTTTTCTGATAAAATAAATGTACTTGTGTTGGTTAAGGACATATCGGCGAAGCCATTTTGGCACCGGCTGTATTGGCGCTAAGCCCATTTGGCGACAATTCATTTGGAAGTGCCAATTTATTTTGGAAACTTAACCCAATCAAACATAACATAACCTAACCACACTATCCTTACAAAACGGATGGCGCCGAAACGGCAACGCCAAAACGTTAGCTTCCATAAGGAATCGCCCAAGTCTAACATTCTGTACTTTATCTGAGAAACCTCCGAGTAGACTATCAAGGTTCTCTGGTGAATGAACGCGCAAATATTTATACACATGCCAACAAATAAACGCTAATGTGTTTATTTGTTTGTCGTTTTGATGTGTTTATTTGTTTGCCGTTTTGTCACTGTTAATCCCCATTCAAATGAGGATGGGCAAAGATAGGTTGGAGCAGGGGAATTAAGACTGGACAGCCTTTAGTGATGAAAGTGGACAGACACTCTTCTAGCAGTTCTTAATGGGTCAGAAATGACCCATTAATATTGCCATTATTATTATTATTATTATTATTATTATTATTGCCATTTACATAATGTCACTATAAGTCAATATTCGAATGGGGGTGAACACACACAAGTTGAAACTGGGGAATGAAACTCTAATGCCTTTTTAAACATGGGGTGGGCTTGATAGCGAGTCTATCAAAACCAGAGTCAATTTTTCTAACCACTCGCGGTTCCCAATTTTAACATTCACATTATTAATCATGGAAAGGTAGTCACCGTGGCTCAAGCGGTAGCGTCCGCGACTCTGAGGCGTCAGGTCGAGGGTTCGTGCCCCGTCACGTACTGAGGTTAGCAAGGGCATGTGCATCACTTAGGGTAAGGATTACATCTGCCAAAACAAGTCCTTCGCAAGAAGGCAACCGTCCTAGCCCTTGGTAGAGAAAGGAGTCCGTGACGTAAAACCGGAACATTATAAATCATTGAAAGACATCATGTTTATAAAACTATGGTCAGGACGCAGCCTAGGGGGTGGTACGATTCCTGACCGAGCTCGGAAGGGTGATGGTAAGCTACCATTAACAAATACTCAAAGTCACTATGCTATATGGACGTAGGAAAAGGATAATATGTTCCGGTTTTACGTCACGGACTCCCTTTTCTACCAAGGGCTAGGACAGTTGCCTTCTTGCGAAGGACTTGTTTTGGCAGATGTAATCGTTACCCTGAGTGCATGCCCTTGCTAACCTCAGACCGTGACGGGGCGCGAACCCTCGACCTGCCGCCTCAGAGTCGAGGACGCTACCGCTTGAGCCACGGTGACTACATGAAAAGGATAATATAATACAAATAAAAATGGTTTTTACATTGCAAAACTCTCTTTCAAACACATACATATTCAGCACCGTTTTATGTGGCATAGAGTCCCCGTTCAAAAGGGGGTGGACTTATATGTGTAGGAGCTATAAGGGGAATTAAGGTTTGATGAACTTTCCAACACACCACAATAGGGATCAAATCCGCGTTAGTTGCTTCCCAACACATCCATTCTACCACTGAGCTACCGCAGCCTCCTTCCAAACAGATGTAAATGGCCCGGTTTTACGTCACGAACTTCCTTTTCTATTAAGGGCTACGATGGTGCTTTCTTTTTTTCGAAGAACTTTAGTTTTGGCAGTGCTACCGTTACCCAGAGTGAATGCCCATTCTAACCTCAGACCGTGGCGGGTCTTGAACCGACGACCTGATACATCAAAGTCGCACGCGTTATCACCCAGCTACGATGGCCACTCCAAATAGATGTATATAAGCTCTATCATACTGCCCTGAAAACGGTCACACAAATTATTCACTCACATATGCAATGACTATAATTCCCTTGAAAAGGGAGTGGCCGAGTCAAAACACACCCATTCATCAGAAAACCAATTCATCCCATCTCACTCCTCTTAGCTCCCTGGGAATAAAGGGCTATCACAATTCATGTCCATTACACTGCTTGGATTACCAACAGTGTAAGTGGGTCTAAATCTTCTGCTGTGGTGCCACGACTGCCGTAGCTGGTTTGACCCAATGGCTTCTTGTCATGGTATCCCCCAAATACCCATCAGGCCCTTTTCTTTCATAATAAAAGAAAAAATGAGCACATTACAAAACCACACGGCAATCCCCATGCGATAGGGGGTGGACACAGACAGGTTTTTTTTATGATTGTGACACCAGGACCGGCCAAAAAAAAATAATAATAAATCTACCCTCATCAAGCCTGGACACGAAGAAAACAAAAATAGAAACAGAGTTGGGGAGTGTTGTGACTTGTCAGATGTGAAGCGATAATAAGACATGTGTAACGAATATTGGAGCTACATGGAAATTAAGGCTGGATGCTCTTCAAATCGCCTAGCGGTGGGTTCGAAATCAGCTTTGTTACTTCCCGAGTTGAGTGCTCTAACACTGTGCTAACGCGGTCTCCCTTCATTACAAATTAAGATTGATGAAATAAGCTTCATGGGAGAGAGAAATCTATTTCCCATGGTTTGGGTTATCCACGAAAAACAGAAATAAAAACTCCGCCATAAAAAGAGAGCAGAATATCACCTTAAAAAGAGCTTCTTCCACGAAAAAGAGGAATAAGATAATCATGAAAAAGAGCAAAAAGTCCATAGAAAAATGAGCTGAGGTCAAAGCTCTGCATGCAATTGCATCAAGAGGGAAAAAAAAAGAGAAGATTCAAATTCACGTATACCGTGACAACTCCAAATCAGGAATGCTCATCATCTCAATCTTGACCTCTCTTTTTTTTTCACCCATACCTAAGGGAAAAGGTCAAAGGGAAGGTCAAATGCATGTCGTTTGTTGTGAAAGTCGAACTGTGAGTTATAGTAATATTGAAAATTTCTTGAGAATTGCAGGAAAAAAACAAACTGCTCCTAATAGGGATTGTTCATCTCAATCTTCACCTCTTTTTTTCCATCCATATCTAAGGGATAAGGTTAAAGGTAAGGTCAAATGCATTTCGTCTGATGTGAAAGGCAATATGTCAGTTATATTAATATTGAAAATTTCTTGTGAATTGCAGGAAAAAACTGCACTGCTCCTAATTGGGATTGTTCATCTCAATCTTAACCTCTATTTTTTCCACCTATACCTATGGGAAAGGTCAATAGGTCAAATCCATTTCGTCTGATAGGAAAGTCAAATTGTCAAGTAGTCACCGTGGCTCAAGCGGTAGCGTTTACGACTTTGAGGCGTCAGGTCGAGGGTTCGCGCCCCGTCACGGTCTGAGGTTAGCAAGGGCATGCACTCAGGGTAACGATTACATCTGCCAAAACAAGTCCTTCGCAAGAGGGCAACCGTCCTAGCCCTTAGTAGAAAAGGGAGTCCGTGACGTAAAACTGGAACAAGGAAAGTCAAATTGTCACTTATGATAAAATTCAAAATTTCTAGAGCGATGCAGGAACAATAATTAACTGCATTGCTCATTATAATCATCACCTTTTTTCCATCCATACCTAAGGGAAAAAGTCAAAGGGTCAAATGCACTTCGTCTGATGCGAAAGTCGAATTGTCAGTTATATTAAAATTGAAATTTTCCTGAGAATTGAAGAAAAAAGGAAACTGTACTGCTCCTAATTTGGATTGTTCATCTCAATCTTCACCTCTTTTTTTCCATCCATATCTAAGGGATAAGGTCAAAGGTCAAGTCAAATGCATTTCGTCTGGTGTGAAAGTCGAACTGTCAGTTATATTAATATTGAAATTTCCTGCACAAGGCAGGGAAAGAAAACTACATAGCTCCAAATCTGGATTGCTCTTCATAAACATCACCTTTTTTCCACTTATACCTAAGGTTAAAGGTCAAAAGGTCAAATGTATTTCGCTGATATGAAAGTCAAATTATCAGTTATATTAAAAAAAAAATATTTTTTGGAAAAAAAAATAGGAAAATCAAACGGAAGAAAAAAAAAAGTCATAATTTAAACAGGTTATCATAAAACTAAACATTTATACCGTACACCGTTTTATGCGTCACAATTAGTTCCCATTCGAATAAGGGTGGACATAGATATGTTCCAGCTTAGGGGATTGAAGCTGGATACTCTTATTAATGCCCTGCGGTGGGATCGAAACCGCGTTCGTTGCTTCCCGACACGCGCAATCCACCACTGAGCTACTCAGAAAGGTAGCTGACGGTAAAATCAGAAAATCTAATTTTTTTTCCTAACTAGAACTATACTTTTAGAATATTAGAAATTGAGACGTTAGGAAAAATACCTATGATTCAGATAGAAGGCCGTTTTGCAACAGACTTTTGGGCGCCAAACACATTTTGGCGATGGATATTTAGGCGCTGAGAAGATTTATATATTTTGAATACATAACAACCTAACCAAAACAAAACTAACCTAACCTATTATTATATGCGCATAGCGCCGAAAAACAGCCGTGTCGAAACGTCAGCGCCCAAATTGTATTCTCATCCAAACATCCTATTGCGGAGGACAATACTAAGAGACGCATACACAAATAATTAATGCATTACAACTTTAATATCAGAAATGTACTTCTGAATTATTTCCGTCGTAGCTCAATGGTACATAACGAGTGTCGGGGGAGCAACAAACGCGAGTTCAAGCCAACCGCAGGGCATTATGGAGGGCATCCATCCTTAATCCTCCGGCTCCATCACGTATATGTACACATCCGTTCCAATGGGGGCTAATTGTGGCACATAAAAAACTTGCATTTCTTCCAAATTCTAGGGTAGAAAAACAATGGTTAGGTACTTTTGCGCCGCCATTTTGGCGCGGCCCTTTTGGCGCCTTTACTAAAAAGGTTGATTAACGCTAATCTAACCTCCTTAGACATACGCAAATACATCAACAATGAATTGTTACAAGTGTTAAAAGTACGAGTGCAGGAAAATCCAGCCTCATGGAGAGATATAAACACTGAGGTGAAGGGGGGGGGGCAAGAATACCTCCTCCGTGTTCACCTGAGTGTCGTAAAGTCGACTAACTGGGGGATGAGCAGGGGGAATGTTTTTTTTTTTTTTTTTTTTTTTTTTTATCCAGCCACCCTCTTTGCAAGAGGGGACTTAGGGCCTTTGTAAATAGACAAAAAAAAAAAAATACCTATGACATATTTAAGAATATTCATACTCACAAGAATATGACTAACTCATGCACCCTTTCCAGACCTCATAAGCAGAAAAAAAAACAATTCCTTTTAGACCTCAAAAGCAGAAAAAAACATTCTTTCCAGACCTCAGAAGCTATAAAACTACTCTTTCTTGACCTCATATGAAGAAAAAACACTTTCCAGACTTTACAAGCAATAAAACCACTCTTTCCAGACCTCATAAGCAGAAAAAATACTCTTTCCAGACTTCATAAGCAGAAAATACCACTCTTTAAAGACCTCATAGGAGGAAAAAAACTTTCCAGACCTAAGTAGAAACACTCTTTCCAAATCTCATAAAAAAAAGCATGAGGAGAAAAATAATAATCTAGTTTTACATAAAAGACTTTGGCAAACATTGACACATTTTATATAAAACATCAACAATGAGAAGCACTGTTACATGTGTAAAAAATAGTCCCCATTCGATTAGGAGTGGAAACATGTTGGTGTTGTAGTGGGAATTAAAGGTGGATGCCCTTCCTAACGCCACGTGGTGGGTTCGACCCGCAGTAGTCGTTGCCGAACTCGCACTCTCTAACACTCTCAATACATCAAACCTCTTGGGAAGAGAACCTCTAATGTTGTTCCGGTTTTACGTCACGGACTCCCTTTTCTACCAAGGGCTAGGACGATTGCCTTTTTGCGAAGGACTTGTTTTGGCAGATGTAATCCTTACCCTGAGTGCATGCCCTTGCTAACCTCAGACCGTAACGGGGCGCGAACCCTCGACCTGACGCCTCAGAATAGCGGACACTACCGTTTGAGCCACGGTGACTACGGAAAGAGAAACTCGAAGTAGAGGTTATATGTCTATAAGGGGGGGGGCGCACAGAGAGAGAGAGAGAGAGAGAGAGAGAGAGAGAGAGAGAGAGAGAGAGAGAGAGAGAGAGAGAGAGAGAGAGAGAGAGAGAGAGAGAGAGAGAGAGAGAGAGAGAGAGAGAGAGAGAGAGAACTCATTTATCTGCCAATAATCTTATTTTCTCCTTGGCTAGATCCTTGTAGATCATGGTCTTTATCTTCACCCTCCCCCCCAGATCATGTTCTTTATCCTCCCTCTCCCCCCCAGATCATGTTCATTATTCTCCCCCCCCCCCGATGGTCTGGCCTATTGCAAAGAGAAAGAGTCAGTTGAAATACGGGAAAATTTGATTGCATGCTTCACTGCTCTTGAAAAGGCAAATGAAAGGGTTGATGGATGCCATGGTAAAGGATGCAAATAAGGAGTGAAAAGAAGTGAAAAGGAGTGAAAAGGAGTGAAATAAGGAGTGAAAAGAAGCGGCTGGGACGGGGCGATGAGGATACTGCTAAAAATAATGAGATGACTTTATAAAAAAAAATGTTCTAAGGATGTTTATTTAACAGTGAAATGAAACAGTAATGTTTATTTATCTTACAAGGGTCATTTAGCACCGTAATACTGGCGATGAAATCCCGCCATATTTCTAAGTCTTCGCTTCTTTGGTTATTCTTTCAGCCTGTCCTTTACTTATTGCATTTATCATTCTCTTATTTCTGCCTTGTCCTTAAACTGCTACTTTTTCTTTTATTCAGTGTTTATTTGATGCCTGGGCCCGATATGGGCAATTTTCTTTGCCCACCCTAGTGTCACGCCCATAAAAAAATATTCAAAGGGACACAAAAAGTCAAATTGTGGCGGGAAAAATGGAGATTAAAAAGTTAAAAAAAATATATTATTCTAGTGGAAGAATTGGATCCAGATAAAAATATAGAACCCCCTGAGGGAGGGGGGTAAGAATACTTCCTCCGTGTTCCCCTGCGGGTCGTAACAGTCGACTAAATGGAGCGGAGCGAGGTGGCTGGAAATCCCCTCCTCTGTATTTGATTCCCGCAAAAACACAAAGTATTGTCTTTGACTCAGCCACCCTCCTTATAAGGGGGAATATGGCTTTGGTATATGGATGGAAAAAATATAGGAAAATTCTACACATAAATAATATCCAATAGATTTTTATTTAACGTGGAAATGCAAAATTAATCTTGATATATCTTACGTGGTTAATGAAATATGCGGTTCTCCATTTTGTGTCCGTATTAAGCCCCCCAAAAATAGGCGTGGACACAGACAGGTTGAAGATAGGGAATTAAGGCTGGATGCCCTTCCAAATGCCCCCTGGTGGGCGTGAACTTAAGTCTGTCAGTTCTCCAGTCGGCTGGTCTAACCACTACGCTACCGCGGTCCCCAAGGTTAATAAAAAATGTAGTAGCCCATATTGGAGGTACCATATTTTTTACTCAAAAGGGCACAAGAGTCAATTTACGGAAGAAGAAGAAGAAGAAGAAGAAGCAGAAGCAGAAGAAGAAGAAGAAGAAGCAGAAGAAGAAGAAGAAGAAGCAGAAGAAGAAGAAGCAGAAGCAGAAGAAGCAGAAGAAGAAGAAGAAGAAGAAGCAGAAGAAGAAGAAGCAGAAGCAGAAGAAGAAGAAGAAGAAGCAGAAGAAGAAGAAGAAGAAGAAGAAGAAGAAGAAGAAGAAGAAGAAGAAGAAGAAGAAGAAGAAGAAGAAGAAGAAGAAGAAGAAGAAGAAGAAGAAGAAGAAAAAGAAGAAGAAGAAGAGGAAGAGGAAGAGGAAGAGGAAGAGGAAGAAGAAGAAGAAGAAGAAGAAGAAGAAGAAGAAGAAGAAGAAGAAGAAGAAGAAGAAGAAGAAGAAGAAGAAGAAGAAGAAGAAGAAGAAGAAGAAATATATTTTTACTCAAAAGGGCACAAGAGTCAATTTACGGCAGGAGAAAAAGGTAGATGTTTAAAAAAAAAAAAAAAACTGGTAAAAAACATAAGGTCAATGTGTATGAAGAGGAAATATATAGAAAAAAAGTATGGGATATGATTATCTAAAAAAAAAAACACACACACACACACACCCTCATAGATTTTTATCTAACGGGGATAATGCAAACCTTATCTTGATCTGACGAGGTAAAATTAAACATGTAGTAGAACATATTGGTGGGCAAATTTTTCATTTAAAAGGCTACAAGACTTAATTTTGAGGCAGGAAAAATGGTCACATAAAAAAAAAAAAAATAAATTAATATGAGAGGTGATTATCTAAAAAAAAAAAAAAAATCTATGGTTCTTTATCTAACGGTAAAATTGTTGTTCCGGTTTTACGTCACGGATTCCCTTTTTTACCAAGGGCTAGGACGGTTGCCTTCTTGCAAAGGACTTGGTTTGACAGATGTTAATGTTACCCTGAGTGCATGCCCTTGCTAACCTCAGACCGTGACGGGGCGTGAACCCTCGACCTGACGCCTCAGAGTCGCGGACACTACCGCTTGAGCCACGGTGACTACTTTATCTAACGGTAAAATGGAGTACATACTTTGACTCAAAAACGCTCAACAATCAATTTGAGGCAGCGGAAACTTTTTTTTTTTTTAATGACATCGGGACAGGTAAAAATATTGCCCTCACCGAGCCAGGGCGCCAAGTAAACATTAAGATGAAGAAAAAGTAGAAGCTAATGGACAAGGTAGAAGTAAGAGAACGATACACGATAAGAAAAGGACAAGCTGAAAGAATAGAAATGCTTGAAAAGAATCTGATTTTTACAATGAAATGTACAGAAAATCAGCTGACAAAGTGTTTGACGTGATGTTCGAACGTGTGAACGGGGTATTTGGTTGTCGAACACGTTTGTCGAACGTGTTCGACAACTAAGTACCCCGTTCACACGATCGAACATCACTTCAAACACTTGTCTGTTGAACCGCGTTCGACGAACCGTTTGACCGTGTAAACCCCCCTTAACTATTGTTCAGCCACCGTGGCCGAGCGGTAACGCCCGCGACTTTGTTATTCATCAGATAGAGGGTTCTCGCCCCGCCACGGTCTGAGACTGTAACGGACATTCACTTAGGGCAACGGTGACACTTGCCAAAACCTTTGCCAAGAAGGCAACGTCCTAGCCTTGGTAGAAAAGGGAGACCATGACGTAAAACTGATCACTCACTCACTCAGGAACCACAACTCAATGACGATCCATGAACAATGGCTCCACGTGGGTTCTTAATTCTTTTCGGCCACATAGCAAGAAAAATGATCATAATAGGTAACATAACTCTTAAAGCGAACACAGAATTCCAGTTCATTGGCTATCAAATAGTCGGATATCAAAAGGTTCCGGTTTATGGGGTCTGGGACATTTCAGTCCAACCGTTTTGGCACCGGCTGTTTGGGCGCTAAACACATTTGGGCGAAAAACCATTTGGCTAGGGCTAAGAATACTTTTGCAATTTAAAAGCATAGCCTAACCAAACCTGTCATTACAAAACGGATGGCGGCAAAATGGCAATGCCAAAACGTCAACACCCAATCGAGCCATTCCGAATACATTCGCATAATGGTCGCATAATGCATATACCATTCTCTTCCCCTTGGGGGCAAAAATACCTCCTCCATGTTCTGCAAGTCATAAAAGTCGACAAAAGGGGATGGAGCGAGGGGACTAGCAATCCCCTTCAATGTATATTCCTCCTAGACATTTTTTTTCCTTAGCCACACCCTTATTAGGGGATTGTGGTTTTTGTTTACATATTGAACATAGTAGTCACCGTGGGTCAAGCGGTAGCGTTAGCGACTTTGAGGCGTGAGGTCAAGAGTTCGCGCCCCGTCACGGTCTGAGGTTAGCAAGGACATGCACTCAGGGTAACGATTACATCTGCCAAAACAAGTCCTTCGCACGAAGGCAACCGTCCTGGCCCTTGGTAAAAAAAAAGGGAGCCCGTGACGTAAAACCGGTTCACATATTGAACATATATTTCAGTCTTGAAAAGTTGTCGCGATGTTCACACTTTGTCATCTCTATCAGGCCCGTTTTTTAAGGTAAAATTTCAAAGTTCATTAATCTATTTATTTACTAATGTTTTATAAAAGTGGCCACCATGGCTGAGTGGTAACGCTCACGACTTTGATTCGTCAGGGGGTGAGTTCGTGGTCCGCCCCGGTCTACGGTTAGCAAGGAATTCACTGAGGGTAACGGTCACACTTGCCAAAACCAAAGTCCTTTGCAAGAGGGCACCGTCCTAGCCCTTAGCAGAAAAGGGAGTCCATGACGTAAAACCGATCACATTACCATTTTATAAAAACACTGAACTTCGCAGGTAACTGCGAGTAAATAACATATAAAGATCATATAAAATTTGATAATTTCACAATTAATTACAAGGTGAAGCACACTAGCAGTACCATTTTCTGTGTCACACTTAGTCTCCACTGGAATGGAGGTGGACACACGTTGAAGGTCTAAGGGGCATTAAGGTTGGATGTCCTTGCTAACGCCCTGTAATGGACTCAAACCCAAGTTAGTCACTTTCCGATTGTGCGCTCTACCAATGAACCAAAGTGAAGGGCTGAAATATATCAAATGGCGGTTGCATAAAAGATGAGTTAAAATCCATCCATATACCATAGCCATATTCACCCTTATAAGGGGGATGGCTGAGTTAAAGAAAATTCTTCGACTCTTTGTGGGAAGTAAATACAGAGGAGGGGATTCCCAGTCCCCTCGCTCAGCCCCAATTAGTCGACTTTTACGACACGCAGGGGAATACGGAGGAAGTATTCTTACCCCCCTCCCTCAGGGGGAAAATGAATATACTCAAATGGCGGTTGCATAAAAGATCAATTAAAATAGGAAAGATAAATTTTATATCTGGGAAAGAGACAGAGAACCAGTGGAAAGGAAACTATAATCATGGTAAGAAGGAGAATGGAAGAGGGAAAATAATACTGCATGTCACAAGGGAAATAATTATAATAGGAAGGGGAGAAATGACATGAGGTATGTCATTAAAAAATACTGCATGTCACAAGGGGAATAATTACAATATGAAGGGGAGAAATGACATGAGGTATGTCATGTCATTGGAGAAAAAAGGAGAGAGGAAAGGAAAAGGGAAAAAAACTGCATGTCACAAGGGGAATAATTACAATACGAAGGGGAGAAATGACATGAGATATGTCATGTCATTGGAGAAAAAAAAGATGTAAAGAAAACAAGGAAATAATGAGAGACAAATACAGAGAGTTATGAGAGAATTTTTTTTACAAATGAAAGTCATTAATATGATCTCTGTCTACATGTAAAAGCCATAATCCCCCTTACAAGGGGGGTGGCTGAGTCAAAGTAAAAAGCTTGACTCTTCATAGGAAGAATATACAAAGAAGGGAATTCACAATCCCCTCGAGCCGCCCATTTAGTCGACTTTTACGACACGTAGGGGAACACGGAGGGGGTATTCATGCCCCTTTTAAGGGAGGAATTTGATATGATAAAGTGAGAAAGAGTCCCTAAGCTGTAAAACAAAAGTCCAAAATTTGAAGATACTTTTAATAATCCATCGAAGAATATTTTTAAATTACAATTGAAGCCGAAAAGTCAGAGCACAATTCTGAACACAAAAGATGAAGTGGACAAAAAAAAACGAGCCCTGGCTTAACATAGAAAAAAAAGGCCTCTATTTGCATTTTATAAGCCCTTGTTGTTCGCGTGTGTGCGAGCCTTACAAATTATGGCCTCATTCTGAAGCACTATTAGCGCTTCGAGTATGTGATAACAGAGAGCTAATTGTACTAATCCTTCTCTTTGAAAAAGAAGACCTCACGATAGCAGAAAATAAAAAGTTTCTCAACCTCTTCCTGGAGAACAAATGTGGGGTTTTAGGTTGCTTAACTCCTCTTTCATGTAGTGATTACTTCTATGGGTCTTTGAAGTGTCACTGGACAGCGCTGGAAGCTTTGTAAGCGGCATCGCGGAGACCTAAAGGTTAGCAATTACCATTATTGCCACACACCTTGGTAGCGCCTTGCAGGTAAGAGATGGAACGGGCGATGGACATGAAGAAGAAGGGAAGAAGCAGGAAAGGGAGAAGATGTAAAAGAAGAGAGCCAGCCACTATGGTTTTCCTTTCCAAATAGTCATCAATAACGGTAATAGCCTGTGAGTACTAAGGTAATTATAGTAATTACCAGGGTACGTCTAAACTGCAGAGGAAAGGGAGCTAGCGCAGGGAATGTCTAACGACAGGTAAGTCTTTGCGTCATATCCAGTCTTTTAACTTAAAAGAGAGTCGCACCACATTTTATAATATCTATCTATCTATCTATCTATCTATCTATCTATCTATCTATCTATCTATCTATCTATCTATCTATCTATCTATCTATCTATCTATCTATCTATCTATATATATATATATATATATATATATATATATATATATATATATATATATATATATATATATATATATATATATATATATATTGATGAATATGACCGCTGTTTCTAAATTTGCAGTTTTTCTTGTATAACTTTTCTAAAGTTCTTACAATCACTTTTTCATTATTGTTGAGAATATGCAGTAAGTCGGAAAATTTAATTGGTATCATAAAGTTTCGTACAGCTTCGGACATTTTCAATTTGATTATCTAGTTGGTAGTGGATGGAGGTTATATATGATATCTAATTTCCACATTTAGTTTATATTCACCAGAAAAATTCAGTATCTCTGCGAAGTTTCCAGAGTTGTTGGAGGATGGACCCCAAACATCATTATCTCTGTCCTCTGTTTTTTTACTTTCAGAGCTGGCAGAGTAATGCAATCTGGTGTTAGCACATTTGTAGAAGGAACTAACTTATGCATGTAGAGAGCTTCTAGAATTTGCAGATGTTGAAAATGCTCTTCTGTATGTAGTATCTTCGTATTTTCCTCCAACATTTTACGTGTGATGGAGGTTTGGTATATTTTCATCATATAATTTTTGGGGGCGCCTTCCTGCAAGTGATATGTCAATTTAGATGTTGTCATACCAATATAAGATGATTGAAGACTGCAGTCTTCATGGGGGCAGGCATATTGGTAAAACACATGACTTTGTTGGAAGAGGTTTCCGTTAGATGTGGGCTATTCATCATGCCCCGAGGTAGGCTTGAATCCAAGTCAGTCGCTTCTAGACTCGCACATTTTACTACTGAGCATCCACGGCCACTTAAAGGTGTGGTAGGTTGTCATGAATTGAAGCAGTGGGGAGAAACCAGCTGCGGCTGTCGAGTCTCACGGCAAAAGATCGCTGCCTACTTGCCCTGTGGATGACCAAAGCACACACACACACACAAAGAATTAAAAGGAATAATCGAGGTATATTAGCCTCTGGTAAATGTATGTGCTTTGACTCGGCCACCCCCTTACAAGGGGGACTGCGACCATTGTATATTTGTGTTAGTGAAAGTCAATTAAAAAAGATAAAAAAAAAGAAAAGTGTGCAAATCACCATGCTATGAAGCAATACCTTCTTGACACATCAATAATTATGGCTTCATAAACTTTTAAATGGGAAACTGGGAGGTTATACAGAGGTGCAATTATTCCTTTATGAGCTCGCATTAACTGTTAGTGAACTAGAAAAAAAAACAGCATGAACAATATTAGTTTATTCCTGTTATTTATTTTTTGTGAACTACACAATATTAGTTTATTCCTTCTATTTATTTCTTGTGAACTAAAAAAAAAGCATGGACAATATTACTTTATTACTGCTATTTATTCCTGTTATTAATATATTCATGTTATTTATTTCTTGTGAACTAGAAAAAAATAGAATGAACAATATTAGTTTATTGCTGTTATTTATTTCTTGTGAACTAAAAAAATGCATGGACAATATTAGTTTATTTCTGTTATTTACTTTTGTGTGAAGTAGTAAAAAACAGTATGAACAATATTAGTTTATTCCTGTTATTTTATTTTTTGTGAACTAGAAAAAACAGCATGAACAATATTAGTTTATTCCTGTTATTTATTTCTTGTGAACTAGAAAAAAATTGGTACGGACATTATTAGTTTATTCCTGTTATATATTTTTTGTGAAGTAAAAAAAAAACCCAGCATGGACAATAGTAGTTTATTCCTGTTATTCATTTCTTGTGAACTAGAAAAAAACAGCATAAATAATATTAGTTTTTTTCTGCTATTTATATCTTTGAGACTGGGACAGAAGTAGCTTAGTGGTTAAAATACTAGACTGAGAAAGTGACAGACCCGCAATCAATCCCACGACGGGGAGTTAGAAAGGACATCCAGCCTTAATTCCCCAGCTTCAATCTGTCCGTTTCCACCCTCACAATGGGCATTAATAATGACGCAGAAAACGTTAAAAAAAAAAAAACATAAATTACCCTTATAAAGGGAGTGCCTACGTAAAAGCAAAAGCCCTTGACTCTTCGTGGGTGGAAAACACTGAGAGAAAGCCCATTTCCTCCCTCTGCCACATTTAGTCGACTCTTACGACACGCAGGGGAATACGGAGACGACCGAGGCTTCCCAATCTCCTCGGTCTGCACCAATGAGTTGACTTTTATTGCACGCAGGGGAACATGAGGATGGTAGACGATTCCCATTACCCTCGCTTTGCTCCATTTTATCGACTTACGAACATGAGAGAACACAAGAGACGGTAGGGAGTTCCCAGTCTCCTCACTTTTCCCCATTTAGTCAAATTTTGTGACACGCAGGGGAACACGGAGGCGGTAAAGGATTATCAATCCCCTCCGTCCTCCCCATTTACTCGACCATTTCAACAAAGAATATTACGAATACAGTAAGGGATTCCCAATCTCCTCGCTCCATCCTATTTAATCAACTTTACCAACACGCAGGGGAACACGGAGGAGGTATTCTTTGCCACTACCTCCCCAGCGTATCCTCACTTTCTCTTGAGGGCAAACGTGCAATATGCTTAATAAATGAGTCTGGCGAAGATAACTTTTATCTGTGAAAACAAAATTAAGGAAGCTCATCATGAATTTAATATGGCCATGATACCTCCATTTAACCTCCAGTCAAAGAGATATATTCACAGGTCACTCTCAGCCCCAGTGCATGCTTGCTGC
>JAXCGZ010021924.1:0-24929 GCA_037179515.1 Halocaridina rubra | reverse complement strand
CCAAGCAGCAATCTTGTCTCTCTCAGAAGATAGCAGTGAACTAACATCTAATTCCTTTAGGTTGTCATTTAGCTGTTTGTTTTTATCTTCTTGATTAGAAATTCTAGATTCTAGTTGACTCTTTTCCCCTTCCAGCTTCTTTATTCTTTTTTCTAGTTCCTTTCTCTCCTGCCCTTGTGCTTTATTTGCTTCCTCCAAAGATCTTATTTGTTCTCTGAGTGTTTCATTCTCTTTCATTTCTCCATCCATATTCCGAATTTTATCATCAAGGCTTGTAACCATTTCCTCTAACTTCTTGATTCTCTGTTTAAGTCCTCTGATGACTACCCCTTCTCCCGACCCATGGGTGGGAGAGGTTTGGGACAGAGATGGCTTCATTTTTATGTTCTCCCTCTCACAGAATATAGAAAGAAGACGAGAAAGGAAAAAAAAAAAAAAAAAAAAAAAAAAAGAGAAAAACTTCTAATTTACCTTCACACAGAATTTTTATATCTCCATATAAGTGCTATTTAGTGACTCAGTTTGTCTCCCTTCTGGTAACACACATCTTAACTTAAAAACTTGACCATGGTAATTTAAGTATAAAAAGAAAAACAAAAACAAAAGTCAAACCTGAAGGAAAATTCGAATTTGTGTTCGAGGTGGCACCCACCTGTTTCTGTTATATATTCTTCCTAACTGATAAACTGACTTGCTAACCAAGATATGTTATCACGGGATTTAGACTTTACATTTAACTCAATATATATACAAAATAACAAAATAGCAAACGAGAAAGCTAAAAGAAAAGCAAAAAAAAAAAAAATGAAGAAAATAGGACTGCTGTACTACTTGGCAACTTAACTCAGTACTGTTGACAGGTGGGTATTTGGTAATTTTTTTTTCTTTTATTATTCAATTTTTTCGTGTATCAAACTAACTAACTAGTTAATATAAATGGGAAGGATACTGTTTTTAACAATATATAGAACCACAGGATCAGGTAAAACGGCTTAAGAGCTTTCCCCAGTTTACACAAAAAATTAGGTAATGTGGTGTGAGGCTCCACGTCTGGCAACTCTTCTAGATTTCCCTCAAGGCAGAATCTGGACGGCAGCTTCTCTCTCTTCCTCACGAAAAAGTTCTCAATTTTTTTCCTTTAATATGAACAGTCTCGTCTTACAACAAATATTAGTTTTTGTACTCACAATACTCTGCAGGATTTCAGATTTTTGGAAATTATGGTAAAGCTTTCCACTAAGCACTTTAGTCACTCTAAACAGTTTAAATTTTAAGAGGAGCAATTCCGTGTGTCACTGAACGCGCAGTGCGTGTGTGTGTGTGTGTGTGTGTGGTTGTAGGTGTGTGTGTGTGTGTGTGTGTGGGTGTAGGTGTGTGTGTGCGTGCGTGTGTATGTGTGTGTGTGTGTGTGTTTTGTAAGACGCTACTCAAAGGGAAAAGGGAGCAAAGAGCTGTTATGTCTTGTCCATGAAAGACTGACAAGAAGTGAAAATAAAAAAAAAATATATCCGGAAGCTATTCCAACTCATATCTTTTATTACCGTTGTGACAACCATTCATTTTAGAGGCGTAGTCTCGCAGACATGGTAAGGACTGTATGTAGTTAATATTATTATTATTATTATTATTATTATTATTATTATTATTATTATTATTATTATTATTATTACTATTATTATTATTATTATTATTATTATTATTATTATTATTATTATTATTATTATTATTATTATTATTTTAATGCTGATGACGTTAGTAGTAATAGTTGTAGTAGTAGTAGTAGTAGTAGTAGTAGTAGTAGTAGTAGTAGAAGCATAGTAATAGTAAGAGTAGCATTAAAGTAGCAGTAAGAGTTGACGCATCACTTATAGTAAAACTATTAGCAGTAACAGTACTAAGTGGAGACTAATAATCTAGCAGTACTAATGTTTTTATTATTATTATTATTATTTTATTATTATTATTATTATTGTAGTCGCCGTGGCTCAGTCGGTAGCGTCTCCGACTCTGAGGCGTCAGGTCGAGGGTTCGCGCCCCGTCACGGTCTGAGGTTAGCAAAGACATGCACTCAGCGTAAGGATTACATCTGCCAAAACAAGTCCTTCGCAAGAAGGCAACCGTCCTAGCCCTTGGTTGATAAGGGAGTCCGTGACGTAAAACCGGAACATTATTATTATTATTATTATTATTATTATTATTATTATTATTATTATTATTATTATTATTATTATGAGTAGTAGTATTACAATGGAGGGGGTTAAGAATACTTCCTCCATGTTCCCCTGCGTGTCGCATAAGTCAACAAAATGGGGTGGAGCGGGGGGAATGGGAATCCCCTCATCCGTATTTTACTTTCTACGAATAGCCAAGAGATGTAGGGGTATTTAGGCAGGAGAAATCCAGCCAGAACCCTAGTAATTGGGTCTCTGAATGTGCGTGGTTGTGATGTAAATGAATGTAAGAGGGAGGTGATAGGGAGTATGTTTGTGGAGAGAAAGGTAGATGTACTTGCATTGAGCGAAAGTAAGATAAAAGGGAATGGTGAGGTGACATTTGGGAGTGTGGTAGGTAGGGTGTCTGGAGTTGAGAGGGGGGGGAGGAAGAGAAGGAGTGGCTCTGTTATTAAGTGAAGAGATGAATAAGTGTGTGGTAGAATGGAACGAAATATCTTCTCAAATAATAGTGGCTAAAATGAGGCTGGAATGCGAGGCTTGCGCGTTTGTGAGCGCATATGGCCCTGGCAGTGAAAAAAGTGAGGAAGAATGAGAAGAATTTTGGATGAAATTGAACGAGTGTGTGGAAAACTTGGGAATGAATGTGAATGTGGTGTTGCTGAGAGATTAGAATGCTAGAGTAGGCAGTGAGCCAGTGGATGGAGTACCTGGTAGGAATGAGAATGGAGAGAAAATTATAGAAATGTGTATTGAGAGAGAGAGAGATGTTGATTTCTAATACTGAATTTAAAAAGAAGGATGTGCACAAGTATACATGGGTCAGAGTGAATAATGGAAGAGTAGTTGACAGAGCATTAATGGATTATGTTGTGGTGAACAGGAGGGTGATTGGAAGAGTATTGGATGTGAATGTACTGAGAGGAGCTACTGGTGGAATATTTGACCATTATTTAGTGGAAAGTAGAGTGAGAGTGGGAGAAAAGTGGAGAAAGAGGAGAAGCGAGAGAAGAAGAGAGTTGATAAAAGTTAATGAATTGTATAAGAAAGAGAAAGACTGTGAGTATAAGGCTAGTGTGAGAAATGTGTGGAATGTAGTGAAAGAGAAGTGGAGGGGGGAGTGAAAGAAGAATGGGGCTGTTTCAAGGAGAAAGTTATAAAGTGTGCTGAGACAGTGTATGGAAGGAGACTAACTGGTGGAAGTAAAAGGAAAGGTAGTGAATGGTGGAATGAGCAGGTGAGTGCAGTAGTGGCTGAAAAGAAGCGGTTTTATGAGGTATGGTTGAGGTAGGTACTGTAGAGATGTATGAAAGGTATTGTGCAAAGAGGAGGTTAGCGAAGCACGTGGTGAGGGAGGCAAAGAAAGAAACGGAAGCAGGGTGGGGCAGATGCTTGCCTGAGAATTTGAAAGGAATAAAAAGATGTTTTGGAAGGAAGTGAAAAGAGTGAGAAAAGGTAAATGTGGTAGGGAGGAGGGGTTGAAAGGAGCAGATGGGCAGTTGCTAATGGATGAAATAAAGGTGAGAGAGAGATGGGTTGAATATTTCAAGAGCCTGCTGAATGAGGAAGATGATAGAGAGGCAGAGATTGTGGCTGTGGAAAACGAATGAAGAATGCCTATTTTAGGAGATGAATATGATAGAGATATAACAAAAGAGGAGGTACATTTGGCATTGAGAGCAACGAAAGCAAGTAAAGCACCAGGGATAGATGGGTATCATGCTGAATGCTTGTCAAAAGATGGGGAGGCATTAGTAGAATGGATGGTTAGATTGTTGAATGTATGTTTTCGGAAAGGGAAGGTCCAGTTGATTGAAGGAAAGCATGCGTGGTTCCACTTTACAAAGGGAAGGGAGATAAGTTTGAGTGTAGTATTTAGGGGAATTAGTTTGTTGAGTGTAGTTGGGAAGGTATATAGAAAAGTGTTAATTGAGAGAATTAGTAAAGGTACTGAGAGATTGATTGGGGAAGAATAGTGTGGATGTAGGAGAGGAAGAGAATGTGTGGATCAGGTGTTTGCGGTAAGACAGGTGTGTGAGAAGTTCTTAGAGAAAGGTAGGGACACTTTTTGGGCCTTGATGGATTTACAGAAAATGTATGACAGGGTAGATAGAGAGGGGTTGTGGAGGGTGTTGCGACTGTATGGAATAAGTAGAAGTTTGTTGAATGTGGTGAAGAGTTTTTACATGAATAGTAGAGCATGAGTAAGAGTTTACAATGGTGTGAGTGCTTATGGTTTGAGGTGAATGTTGGGTTACATCAAGGCTGTGTAATATCGCCATGGTTGTTTAATGTGTATATGGATGAAGTGGTAAGGGAAGTAAATGAAAGAGGATTAGACAGAGGCTTGGAACTAATGGGTGAGGATGGAAGGTTGTGGAAATTGAGTCAGTTGCTATTTGCGGATATTAATATACTGGTGGCTGATACTGAAAATTAATTGAATCATTTGGTGACTGAGTTCATTAGCGTGTGTGAAAGAAGGAAGCTGCTGGTGAATATTGGTAAAAGTAAAGTCATGAGATGCACAAGGAATGTTAATATTGGCAGAGTGAATGTAGGAGTGAAAAGAGAGTTGCTTGAAGAAGTTGAGAGTTATATGTATCTAGGGTCGCATGTTTCAAGGAGTGGACGAGTGGATGTAGAGGTAAATCACAGAGTGAAGGAAGCAAGTATGTCTAGATAGGTTGAAAAGTATAATGAGAAATAGATATTTGGGAATGAATGCAAAGAGAAGGATATATGAAGGTGTGATTGTGCCGACAGCATTGTATGGAGCAGAGACTTGGAATTCAAGAGAGGATGAAAGGAACAAGTTGAATGTAATTGAGATGAGGTGTTTGGGAAGTATGATGGGTGTATCTGGAATAGATAGAGTAAGAAATGAGGATGTCAGGCAGAGAACGGGTGTTGGAATGAAGTTGTCGGATAGGTTAGATCACAGAGTGTTGAGATGGTTTGGACATATGGAAAGGATGAGTGATGAACGAATAGTGAAGAGAATGTGGAGTTCAGAAGTGATTGGAGTTAGGTCAAGAGGAAGACCTAGAATTAGATGGATGGATGGCGTGAAAAGAGCACTGAATGCACGTGGAATGTCAGTGGAACAGGGAAGAGTGCGTGCATTAGATAGGAATGAGTGGAGGAAGATTGTGCATATATGATGCGGCCCAAAGGGATTTCTCGCACCTTCTAGCTCAGTGAACTGTGGTGGACGGATGTGAGGGGAGTTGTCATGTGATGAAGCGGTGAGGGTAAACCGCGGCTGTCGGGCCTCATTGTAGAATATCCTTGCACGCCTACCTTGTGGATGACCTTATCAGGGTGGAAGGGGGGGAGATGTGCCAGCTTTTATCCCCAAGGATCTGAGAGGTATGTGTGGATCGTGGTGAATACGCATTTCTTGGCTTGGCCTCCCACCAGAATGAGGCATGTGTATATGTATGTATGTAGTAGTAGTACTAGTATAATTATAGTAGTAGTAGTAGTAGTAGTAGAAGTAGTAGTAGTCGTAGTAGTAGTAGTAGTAGTAGTAGTAGTAGTAGTAGTAGTAGTAGTAGTAGAGTTAGCAGTTTTAGTGGAACTATTAGCAGTGGCAGTAGTATGTTGATACATAAATATTTTAATTGTAGTAGCATTACTTATAGTAGTTTTACTTTTAGTAGTGCTGCTTTACTTTACTTTGGACGCAGTATACTGTTTAATTTATTTAATTATTTATTCATTTATGTTATTTATATTTTTATTTTTTATTTTACTTATTTATTTATTATTAATTATATTGCCCTGTACCTATATTCAGAGTCAGTGGACATTACTTGTGCGTGTTCGTGTGCTTGTGAGTGTGTGTGATTACCTAATTGTGTTTACGGGAAAGAGCCCAAAGCTCGTATCTTCCCGTCTCCTCATCGGTTCCATTTTATACTTAGTGATACTTATCATACCTGTCCTTAAAACTATGGATTGAGATAGCATTAACTACCTCCTCGCTTAGCGAATTCCAATTATCAACTACTCTTACACTGAAAAAGTATTTCCTTACATCCTGCAAAGAAGTTTTCTTACGAAGCTTCAAACTATGACCTCTAGTTCTAGAGCCAGCCATATCAAAATATCGATCCCTATCCACTCTATCATAACCATGAAGGAATTTAAAGACTGTCACCATATCCCCCCTCACTCTTCTAGCTTCGAGTGATGGTAAGTCTAATTCCCTCAGCCTCTCATCATAACTGAGATTGCGTATTTCTGGCACCAGTTTCGTGGCATGTCTTTGAACTTTTTCAAGCTTAGCTATGTGCTTTTTCAAGTGCGGATTCCAAAAGGGGGCTGCATATTCGAGTTTTGGCCTCACATAGGTTACATAAATATTTCTGAACATTTCCTTGTCCATGTGCCTGAAGGCTACCCTTACATTTGATAAGAATGCATATGCTGCCCTTACTATGCCATTTATATGTATTTCTGGAGATAAATCTGCCAGTATGTTTACTCCTAGATCTCTCTCATTTTCTGTCTCTTGAAGTTGTACTCCAGCCACCGAGTAGTCAAGCTTGGGCCTTCTTGCACTTGTACCCATTCTCATTACCTTACATTTTGAGGTATTGAATTTCATTAGCCACTTTTCTGACCACTCATGCAGATTATTTAGATCCTCCTGAAGTTCTCTACCATTGTTCTCGTTTTTTACTTTCTTCACAATCTTTGCCTCATCTGCAAACATATTCATGAATGAATTTACAGACTCTGGTAGGTCATTTACATATACAAGGAACAAAAGTGGCCCTAAAACTGAACCCTGTGGAACTCCACTACTAACTCTTCTCCATTCAGACACTGAGTGTCTTACTCTAACCCTCTGGTCCCTTCCTTCTAAGTAGGTTTTTATCCATTCCAAAACATTTCCACCTATTCTAGCCATTGATTGCAGCTTCCTAATAAGTCTCCCATGTAGAACAGTGTCAAACGCTTTCTGGAAGTCTAAGAATATGCAATCTGCCCAGCCCTCTCTTTCCTGTAAGATTTGGCTTACCTCATCATAAAATTCTAATAAGTTTGTTACTGTTGATCTACCTTCTCTGAAGCCATGTTGCCTCACTGACAAAAAGTTGAAGGATTCCAAGTGAAGAGAGATATGTTTCCTTAGTAGTTTCTCCATAACTTTGCAAACTATGCTGGTCAAGGAAACTGGTCTATGTGTGTGTGTGTGTGTGTGTGTGTGTGTGTGTGTGTGTGTGTGTGTGTGTGTGTGTGTGTGTGAGAGAGAGAGAGAGAGAGAGAGAGAGAGAGAGAGAGAGAGAGAGAGAGAGAGAGAGAGAGAGAGAGAGAGAGAGAGAGAGAGAGAGAGAGAGAGAGAGAGAGAGAGAACTGCACACCTGAAGATTTACGAGACAAGAGGAGCATTTTTCTATTGATGAATAACGAAGTTTATGATATACAAATTTGATTGGATTTTCCTACAGTTAGTTTGGATGTTGGTTGGGGGCTGAGGTTAGCTGGGCAGAGCTGAAATATGAATAAATATATATATATATATATATATATATATATATATATATATATATATATATATATATATATATATATATATATATATATATATATATATATATATATATATATATATATGATATATATATACATACATACATACATACATACATACATACATACATACATACATACATACATACATACATACATACATACATACATACATACATAAAATAAGAAGGTTTTAGAGGAGAACGATGAGAGGGTTAAAGAGAATAAAAGGAAAATAAGTAGAAGAGAAGAGTAAGAGTTAGAATAGAGACTGGCCCTGGCTGGGAAGAATGAAAATGCTAGACTAATAAATACTCTTCTTGGGAAGTGAGTTGGGAAAGAAGTAGATGGGGTGGGAGGACGAACAATAAAAGAAGAGAATGGATACTGAAAGATGTTACTGAATGGAGAAAATGGAAAGAAAAACAATAACGGAAGTGAAATAAAACCCAATAATAATAATTTATAAGAAGAGGGAATAGGAAAAGAAGATAAGGGAGAAGAACAGTAGAGGAAGAACTAATGAAGTAGTTAATAAGAGTTAGAACCGAACGTGGATGGGAAGAACCCAAATATAAATGAATAAAGAAATGAAATGTTTTGAGAGAAAGAAAAGAGAGACGATTAGGGGAGAGAAAAACAGGATCAATCCCAGAATAGGAACCTGCTATTTTCAGGTGTTTTAAGCTGGGATTGAGGCAATAGGTGGGTTGACCTAACCTAATATAACCTACGTTGTGTTAGTTTAACTTGCGTAATTTCTCAATCCCAGATTAAGCACCCAAAAGTAACATCAGGTACCTATTCTGGGACTGATCCGAAAACCAATAGAATGTTCGAGGAGAATATAAAGGAAGAATAATGAAGGAGCAAAAGGATTGGAAGAGCTAAAACAAATTTTGAGGGAGAGAGAGAGAGAGAGAGAGAGAGAGAGAGAGAGAGAGAGAGAGAGAGAGAGAGAGAGAGAGAGAGAGAGAGAGAGAGAGAGAGAGAGAGAGAGAGAGAGAGAGAGGAAAAATGGATAATGTAAGACAAAAACAAAGAGACGAAGGTAACTATATATATATATATATATATATATATATATATATATATATATATATATATATATATATATATATATATATATATATATATATATATATAATAGCAAAGACGTGATATAAAAGTGGGAAGAGTTAAAATAACGTATGGATCTTGAAGAAATGAAAGAGAAAGAGAAGAAATATTTATATAATGAAAGAAGAGAGATATAAAGAGTATGAAGATCTACAGGATATTAATCTTGACTAAATGAGAGAAAGACAATGAAATGAAATGAAAAGGAGGAAAAGAGAAGAGAGAAAGAGAGGGAAGTGTTAAAGATGTTAGTGACAAAGAGAAAAAGGGAAGAATTTTAAGAACTATATTCATTAATTTTATTGTTTTTTATAATTAAGCTGTACAAGGCTAACCTTGTCTTCCTGAGCAGCTCTTAAAAGAGAGGATTACCTCGTCAAGGATCATACAAGCCTGAAATTTCCGTTCTTTAGAGTTTCCTTTCCAAGCATCAGTATCATGTAATAGGTTGGCTCATGGCACCAGCCGCCCGTTGCGATACTACAGCTGAAGGTTTTTTTGAACTTAAATAGGTCTGTCCAGCACAGTTCGATGTTAAGTCTTCCCTCAGTTACGGTTCTTTTTCTATGTCTACAGCTACACTGAATATTCTCGGATATTCATTATACATTTTTTATTATCCCTTCACATCTGACAAGTCATTACACTCTCCATCTCTGTTTCTCTTTACTTTTTGTCTTCTTCGTGCCCAGGCCCGATGAGGGCTGTTTTATTTTACTATTTTTTTTTTTTGCCCGTCCTGGTGTCACAATCATAAAAAAAAAAAATTGGCCATGTTCAAATGTGGTGTTGAACTTCCATTAGTAAGAAATTACAACTTTTCAAGATTTATACGCGGTAGCTATATATTTGTATTTTTGGTGTGTGTGTGAGCACGCACGCGTGTGTGTGTGTGTATTGATACGATAGACGTCACTAGAGCCCGTATTTAAATGAAAATTATTTTTTAATATGGCGAAAAAGTGTGTGTGTGTGTGTTTGTATATATATATATATATATATATATATATATATATATATATATATATATATATATATAGAGAGAGAGAGAAGAGAGAGAGAGAGAGAGAGAGAGAGAGAGAGAGAGAGAGAGAGAGAGAGAGAGATTGTAACGCAGGAAAAAGTAGATACTTTTGCGCTTAGGAGTCTGAATAGCTACTCATCCTAGATTACCCCTAAAGATGACATAATTATACTCGTAAGTGCTATTAACTCTAATGACCAAAAGAAACAAAACCAACACACTGCAAACTCAGCAACCCAATTGAATACTCGAGAGACCACAATGACATCAATATCATTCAAATCACGTCTGAATTTAGTCTTAGAAAACATTGCTATCAATCTCGTCTGTAGAAAAAGAAGCCTCGATAACATTGTTAGAGATTAAAAAAGAAAAAAAAGTCTTCTTAAAAAAATACACAGTAAAATCAAGAGTGTTTTCTATATAATGTGTTTCAAGGAAATCATAAGAGACGTGGTTAATCTAGTCCTTATCTGGTCGGGTTAACAACTAGTCTTCGTTCGCTATAGCCAGCATCACGTATGGAAACCATTTGCATTGTTAGATATATATATATATATATATATATATATATATATATATATATATATATATATATATATATATGTGTGTGTGTGTGTGTGTGTGTGTGTGTGTGTGTGTGTGTGTGTGTGTGATTACCTAATTGTGTTTACGGGAAAGAGCCCAAAGCTCGTATCTTCCCGTCTCCTCATCGGTTCCATTTTTAGACTTAGTGATACTTATCGTACCTGTCCTTAAAACTATGGATTGAGATAGCATTAACTACCTCCTCGCTTAGCCAATTCCAATTATCAACTACTCTTACACTGAAAAAGTATTTCCTTACATCCTGCAAACAAGTTTTCTTACGAAGCTTCAAACTATGACCTCTAGTTCTAGAGCTAACCATATCGAAATATCGATCCCTATCCACTCTATCATAACCATGAAGGAATTTAAAGACTGTCACCATATCCCCCCTTACTCTTCTAGCTTCGAGTGATGGCAAGTCTAATTCCCTCAGCCTCTCATCATAACCGAGATTGCATATTTCTGGCACCAGTTTCGTGGCATGTCTTTGAACTTTTTCAAGCTTAGCTATGTGCTTTTTCAAGTGCGGATTCCAAAAGGGGGCTGCATATTCGAGTTTTGGCCTCACATAGGTTACATAAATATTTCTGAACATTTCCTTGTCCATGTGCCTGAAGGCTACCCTTACATTTGATAAGAATGCATATGCTGCCCTTACTACGCCATTTATATGTATTTCTGGAGACAAATCTGCCAGTATGTTTACTCCTAGATCTCTCTCATTTTCTGTCTCTTGAAGTTGTACTCCAGCCACCGAGTAGTCAAGCTTGGGCCTTCTTGCACTTGTACCCATTCTCATTACCTTACATTTTGAGGTATTGAATTTCATTAGCCACTTTTCTGACCACTCATGCAGATTATTTAGATCCTCCTGAAGTTCTCTACCATTGTTCTCGTTTTTTACTTTCTTCACAATCTTTGCATCATCTGCAAACATATTCATGAATGAATTTACAGACTCTGGTAGGTCATTTACATATACAAGGAACAAAAGTGGCCCTAAAACTGAACCCTGTGGAACTCCACTACTAACTCTTCTCCATTCAGACACTGAGTGTCTTACTCTAACTGTGTGTGTGTGTGATTACCTAATTGTGATTACCTAATTGTGTTTACGGGAAAAAGCCCAAAGCTCGTATCTTCCCGTCTCCTCATCGGTTCCATTTTTAGACTTAGTGATACTTATCGTACCTGTCCTTAAAACTATGGATTGAGATAGCATTAACTACCTCCTCGCTTAGCGAATTCCAATTATCAACTACTCTTACACTGAAAAAGTATTTCCTTACATCCTGCAAACAAGTTTTCTTACGAAGCTTCAAACTATGACCTCTAGTTCTAGAGCCAGCCATATCGAAATATCGATCCCTATCTACTCTATCATAACCATGAAGGAATTTAAAGACTGTCACCATATCCCCCCTTACTCTTCTAGCTTCGAGTGATGGCAAGTCTAATTCCCTCAGCCTCTCATCATAACCGAGATTGCATATTTCTGGCACCAGTTTCGTGGCATGTCTTTGAACTTTTTCAAGCTTAGCTATGTGCTTTTTCAAGTGCGGATTCCAAAAGGGGGCTGCATATTCGAGTTTTGGCCTCACATAGGTTACATAAATATTTCTGAACATTTCCTTGTCCATGTGCCTGAAGGCTACCCTTACATTTGATAAGAATGCATATGCTGCCCTTACTACGCCATTTATATGTATTTCTGGAGACAAATCTGCCAGTATGTTTACTCCTAGATCTCTCTCATTTTCTGTCTCTTGAAGTTGTACTCCAGCCACCGAGTAGTCAAGCTTGGGCCTTCTTGCACTTGTACCCATTCTCATTACCTTACATTTTGAGGTATTGAATTTCATTAGCCACTTTTCTGACCACTCATGCAGATTATTTAGATCCTCCTGAAGTTCTCTACCATTGTTCTCGTTTTTTACTTTCTTCACAATCTTTGCATCATCTGCAAACATATTCATGAATGAATTTACAGACTCTGGTAGGTCATTTACATATACAAGGAACAAAAGTGGCCCTAAAACTGAACCCTGTGGAACTCCACTACTAACTCTTCTCCATTCAGACACTGAGTGTCTTACTCTAACTGTGTGTGTGTGTGATTACCTAATTGTGATTACCTAATTGTGTTTACGGGAAAAAGCCCAAAGCTCGTATCTTCCCGTCTCCTCATCGGTTCCATTTTTAGACTTAGTGATACTTATCGTACCTGTCCTTAAAACTATGGATTGAGATAGCATTAACTACCTCCTCGCTTAGCGAATTCCAATTATCAACTACTCTTACACTGAAAAAGTATTTCCTTACATCCTGCAAACAAGTTTTCTTACGAAGCTTCAAACTATGACCTCTAGTTCTAGAGCCAGCCATATCGAAATATCGATCCCTATCTACTCTATCATAACCATGAAGGAATTTAAAGACTGTCACCATATCCCCCCTTACTCTTCTAGCTTCGAGTGATGGCAAGTCTAATTCCCTCAGCCTCTCATCATAACCGAGATTGCATATTTCTGGCACCAGTTTCGTGGCATGTCTTTGAACTTTTTCAAGCTTAGCTATGTGCTTTTTCAAGTGCGGATTCCAAAAGGGGGCTGCATATTCGAGTTTTGTCCTCACATAGGATACATAAATATTTCTGAACATTTCCTTGTCCATGTGCCTGAAGGCTACCCTTACATTTGATAAGAATGCATATGCTGCCCTTACTACGCCATTTATATGTATTTCTGGAGACAAATCTGCCAGTATGTTTACTCCTAGTTCTCTCTCATTTTCTGTCTCTTGAAGTTGTACTCCAGCCACCGAGTAGTCAAGCTTGGGCCTTCTTGCACTTGTACCCATTCTCATTACCTTACATTTTGAGGTATTGAATTTCATTAGCCACTTTTCTGACCACTCATGCAGATTATTTAGATCCTCCTGAAGTTCTCTACCATTGTTCTCGTTTTTTACTTTCTTCACAATCTTTGCATCATCTGCAAACATATTCATGAATGAATTTACAGACTCTGGTAGGTCATTTACATATACAAGGAACAAAAGTGGCCCTAAAACAGAACCCTGTGGAACTCCACTACTAACTCTTCTCCATTCAGACACTGAGTGTCTTACTCTAACCCTCTGTTCCCTTCCTTCTAAGTAAGTTTTTATCCATTCCAAGTCATTTCCACCTATTCTAGCCATTGATTGCAGCTTCCTAATAAGTCTCCCATGTGGAACAGTGTCAAACGCTTTCTGGAAGTCTAGGAATATGCAATCTGCCCAGCCCTCTCTTTCCTGTAAGATTTGGCTTACCTCATCATAAAATTCTAATAAGTTTGTTACTGTTGATCTTCCTTCTCTGAAGCCATGTTGCCTCACTGACAAAAAGTTGAAGGATTCCAAGTGAAGAGAGATATGTTTCCTTAGTAGTTTCTCCATAACTTTGCAAACTATGCTGGTCAAGGAAACTGGTCTATAGTTCAGAGCCGTATCCCTCCTTCCCTTTTTGAAGATAGGTATCACATTTGCTTGTTTCCAGCATCTTGGAATCTCCCCCGACTCCAGTGACTCCTTAAATATGATACTTAGTGCCACTGATATTGTGTTTGCGCATTTTTTAAGCACATGAGGGGATATGTCATCAGGACCTGTAGCTTTATGAACATCTAAATCCATCAGCGCTTTGCATACCTCTGTGGCTGTAAGGTTGATGTTCTCTAATACCGGCCCTTGAGCTTCTATCACTGCAATCTGAGGGGGTGGGGTATTTTCTACTGTAAATACTGACTGAAACTCCTTGTTCAATTCTTTGCAGATCTCTTCGTCCGTCTCAGTGATGCTTCCATCCGCTCTCTTTAGCCTTAAAACCTGTTCTTTTACCTTCAGTTTTCCTCTGATAAAGCTGTGGAAAAGCTTGGGATTTTCTTTAGCCTTCCTGGTGATGTCCCTCTCATAATCTCTCTCTGCCTCTCTCCTTTTACTTAGGTAGTCATTTCTTGCTCTTTTGTAGGTTTGCCAGGCATTTATGTTTTTTCTCCTCCTATACCTTTTCCAGCATTTGTCTCTCCACTCCTTAGCTCTTTTTCACCCATTATCGAACCATTTCTCTCTGGCATGAATTACACCTACTTTGGTGACAGGTATGCAGCAATCTACTATCTTCCCATATTTCTCACAAAAGATGTCATACATTTCTTGTACAGATTTGTTGTAAAATAAGGTTCTCCAGTCAATAACTGCAAAAAGCTCATTCATTTTGATGTAATCTCCTTTCGGATAGTTCCTCCTCATGTCCTCAGTGCCTCTACCCTCAGGAAGAATGTCTTCAATGATATACTCCATCAACAACACACAGTGGTCACTCTTTCCAATTGGTGGTTCATACTCAATATTTTCAATATCCAACACATTATCTGTGAACACTAGATCAAGTAGTGATGGCTCATCCCCACCCCTGGCTCTTGTTGGTTCCATTACATGTTGGTGTAGGAAATTCCCTTGTACGCAATCTAGGAATCTTGCCCCAAATGAGTCCTCACCACTGTGTGGGTCAAGATTTATCCAATCTATCTCTTTATGATTAAAGTCTCCCATAATCAAAATCCTACATTTTTTCTCCCGTGCCATGTTAACAACTGAGTTTATGACTTCAATAGTACCTATATGACTTTCCTCATAAATTTCAAGCCTATTTTGGTTCCTTGGTGGGTTGTATACAACAGTTATTATAATGCTCTCTGACCCAGTATTTATGCGAGCAACAAGAAATTCCCTGAACTCACTTTCTATAGCCAAGTTTATTTCTTCAACTTGAATCCTCTCACTTATGAGCAGTGCTATCCCTCCACCAGTCCTCTCAGATCTTTCAACCCTTAGTATTCTGAAGCCCTTAGGAAAAACTGTGACACTGTTTATGTCCTCACTCAACTTAGTCTCTGTAATTGCTACTATATCTGCCTTACTGTTGTGAATCCTATCTTTTAATTCTACTGCCTTACCAGCTAATCCATCAGCATTTGTGTATAACAATCTTAATGAGGCCCCATCCCCTGATCTTCTGTCATTATCTTCTTTATCTCCCCTTTGTCTGGAAGTATTCTGTAACGAAAATTTTTCTTCTCTTCTTCATTTCTCTCATCATTTAACCTTCTTGCCTCTTGCAACAAGTTTTTGATCTTTCCCATCTCTTCCTGTGTTCTGTATCGTCTAATGAACACTTCTTTGCATTCTTGAAGGTCTTTTAGACTTTTTTTTCTCAACAATATTTCCCTACATGTTTCCCCTCTCTCAAAGGTTACTTTTGTTGGTCTCGGCTTTCCTTCCCTCGAATATTTACCTAGTTGGTGTATGTTTACAATATCCCCAGGACCACATACTACTCCAAGCTTTCTTATCAGGTCTACAACCTTAGCTTTATTTTCTTCAAGTCTCCCCTGCCATGTTGGCTCCTGGGATTCACTTATGCCTGAGATTACCACTGTCTTCTCCTTATCAAGTGCCTGTCTGATGAGTGGGTTTGCCCTTTCCATCACAACGTCTTTCATTTTTTCGATTACTGTCTCTTTATAGTCAACTGTTTGTATGTTTTCCAGTGCCACCACCTTTACAGCCTCTTTTACTGCCACATTCCCCTTTAGTGCATCAGCAAAGGACGTTTTCATGGCATCATTTTCCATATTCAGCTCCTGGAACTCTTTTCTGAACTGTTCAATGTTTTCCTTAATCTGGACATTCCAAGCAGCAATCTCGTCTCTCTCAGAAGAGAGCAGTGAACTAACATCTAATTCCTTTAGGTTGTCATTCAGCTATTTGTTTTTATCTTCTTGTTTAGAAATTCTAGATTCTAGTTGACTCTTTTACCCTTCCAGCTTCTTTATTCTTTTTTCTAGTTCCTTTCTCTCCTGCCCTTGTGCTTTATTTGCTTCCTCCAAAGATCTTATTTGTTCTCTGAGTGTTTCATTCTCTTTCATTTCTCCATCCATATTCCGAATTTTATCATCAAGGCTTATAACCATTTCCTCCAACTTCTTGATTCTCTGTTTAAGTCCCCTGATGACTACCTCTTCTCCCGACCCATGGGTGGGAGAGGTTTGGGACAGAGATGGCTTCATTTTTATGTTCTCCCTCTCACAGAATATAGAAAGATGACGAGAAAGAGGAAAAAAAAAGAAAAGAGAAAAACTTCTAATTTAGCTTCACACAGAATTTTTATATCTCCATATAAGTGCTATTTAGTGACTCAGTTTGTCTCATTTCCGGTAACACACATCTTAACTTAAAAACTTGACCATGGTAATTTAAGTATAAAAAGAAAAACAAAAACAAAAGTCAAACCTGAAGGAAAATTCGAATTTGTGTTTGAGGTGGCACCCACCTGTTTCTGTTATATATTCTTCCTAACTGATAAACTGACTTGCTAACCAAGATATGTTATCACGGGATTAGACTTAACATTTAACTCAATATATATACAAAATAACAAAATAGTAAAAGAGAAAGCTAAAAGAAAAGCAAAAAAAAAATGAAGAAAATAAGACTGCTGTACTACTTGGCAACTTAACTCAGTACTGTTGACAGGTGGGTATTTGGTAATTTTTTTTTCTTTTATTATTCAATTTTTTCGTGTATCAAACTAACTAACTAGTTAATATAAATGGGAAGGATACTGATTTTAACAATATATAGAACCACAGGATCAGGTAAACGGCTTAAGAGCTTTCCCCAGTTTACACAAAAAATTAGGTAATGTGGTGTGATGGCTCCACCTCTGGCAACTCTTCTAGATTTCCCTCAAGGCAGAACTGGACGGCAGCTTCTCTCTCTTCTTCACGAAAAAGTTCTCAATTTTTTTTCCTTTAATATGAACAGTGTGTGTGTGTGTGTGTGTGTGTGTGTGTGTGTGTGTGTGTGTGTGTGTGTGTTGATAGCGCCTCGGCACAGTAATTATATTTCTTAGGTTCGAGTCCTTGTCGGGGGTAAAATATGATATATATATATATATATATATATATATATATATATATATATATATATATATATATATATATATATATATATATATATATATATATATATACTGTGGAAGTTATATTGGAAACTGTGCTTACTTCTCATGTTGTTGTTCGCATTTGTTGTTATTGTTGTGATGTTTGTAGTCATTTTCAGTGGGTTTTTTTGTATTATTAAGTTGTAGAGACAGAAGTAGTCATATTTTTTGCACTTACTGCTATGAACTATATGAATTTTTGCTGATATTTAGCCACCTTTTTTAGGTGTATAGGTTTGTGTGTATGTTTGTGTATGTGTGTAAGCGTGATGCGCAGTTGAAGGAAGAAATTTAAGATATAAATTGTTGGTATGGCATTCAGAGATCTTTCGGATATATGTGGTACATCTTCAGAGCAACTCGGCTACGAAGAAACATGAAACGAAGTGCTTTAGAGCTAAGACCGTTCAGACTACTGTAATCCATCTTCAGAGCATCATATCTACAACAGAAATGAAACGAAGGAGAGCTTTAGCCCTTTCAGACTGTATTGTAACCATCTTCAGGGCAACGTAGAAAACACGATTGCTTTATTTTTTTTTTTTTGTAAGTATCTTATCTGAAGAGGGAGAAAGGCTGAAACTTCCTCATATACGCGAGATAGGAAGTTAATGATGTAGAAAAAAGAACGATAAATATGGAGGTACGAGGAGCTCAGTGGTTAGAACGCTTGCCTCTGGAAATGTCAAACCACAGCCGTCCTCAATCCCACCGTGGGGCGCTAGGAAGGGTATGCAACCTGAACCCCCAGCTCCAACCTATCTGCGTCCAACCCCATTAGAATGGGGAATAATATTGACACAAAAAGTGAAGAATTAAGGTTGAAAGGGAGGTGGATCGATAATGTAAAAAGAAAACATGTTGACAATATTAACATAGGATATATTCACAAAAATGAGTGAAGAAGACTGGTCAAGATGATCGACCCTAGTGGAAAGTAGGATAAGCTAAAGAACAAACACGATGATCCAGGAGGAGAGGAATCAAACAATGGGTGGGTGTTGTCTAAATTTTTTTTATTATTATTATTTATTGCAGGATAGGTCCAAGAAACCTATAGAGAATTAAATGAGAGGCCTGGCTGGGTTTCATTTCATGCTTTCTTAAACACTATATCATTAAATTCAATTTCTGCCGGACTCTTCGGCCATATTTATGTTATTAGTTGACTGATAAAAAGGTTTGGAAAGGAGGTTCTTCTTCTTCTTCTTCTTCTTCTTCTTCTTCTTCTTCTTCTTCTTCTTCTTCTTCTTCTTCGTCTTCGTCTTCTTCTTCTTCTTCTTCTTCTTCTTCTTCTTCTTCTTCTTCTTCTTCTTCTTCTTCTTCTTCTTCACTTTTGCTATTATTATTATTATTATTATTATTATTATTATTATTATTATTATTATTATTATTATTATTATTATTATTATTATTGTTATTATTATTATTATTATTATTACCTTCTTCTTCATCTTCGTCTTCTTCTTGTTTGTTACTACTACTATAATTTTTATTATTATTATTATTATTATTATTATTATTATTATTATTATTATTATTATTATTATTATTATTATTATTGTTGTTATTATTATTATTATTAGTATTATTATTATTATTGATATATTATTATTATATTGTTTACTATTATTATTATTATTATTATTATTATTATTATTATTATTATTATTATTATTATTATTATTATTATTATTATTATAATATTCTCTTCTTCTTCTTCTTCTTCTTCTTGTTTGCTACTACTACTACTACTATTATTATTATTATTATTATTATTATTATTATTATATTCTCTTCTTCTTCTTCTTCTTCTTCTTCTTCTTCTTCTTCTTCTTCTTCTTCTTCTTTGCTACTACTACTACTACTACTACTATTATTATTATTATTATTATTATTATTATTATTATTATTATTATTATTATTATTATTATTATTATTATTATTATATTCTCTTCTTCTTCTTCTTCTTCTTCTTCTTCTTCTTCTTCTTCTTCTTCTTCTTCTTCTTCTTCTTCTTCTTCTTCTTCTTCTTCTTCTTCTTCTTCTTCTTCTTCTTTAATCATTCATTCAAGAAATAAGGTTGCCACCGGGTCTCTTTGACATCTAGTTAGTTGATACAGTTGACTGAACATGAGTTGAAATGTTGATGGACCAATAATAGTGATGTCAGTTTCTGCAATGGAAAGTGATGTTAAAGCATGCCAACTGCTGCAGCCAAAATGTCAACGGGTGCAATGGGTAATGTTGTCAAATGATCTCAGTTGCTGCTGTGGGTCAATGTCGACTGCTACAGTGGAAATTATGTCAGTTGCTGTAGTGGGAAATGATGTCAGGCGATATCAGTTTGCTGCAGTAGGAAATTATGTCCGGTAATGTCAGTTGCTGCGGTGAGAAGTAATGTCATATGATGTCAGTTGCTGCAGTTGAAGCCAGACCAAACTCTGTAATGAAAATATGTCTCTTTTCTGTAGAGGAAATAATGTCAGCCACTGCACTGGAAATAATATCAGTAATTACAACTTAGAGCATATATGATAGTGTCATCAATAATGATTTTTATAAATGTAACTCACAATCACATGAGATAAGATCTAATAATATTTTGTGCTGATGATAATGATGATGCAGTTTGTCCATTTAAATATATATTATTTAATCAAATTTCAAATCATATAACATAAAAATACCTCTGAACATTATGTCTATTTGCATATGCATGTACTCATGCATATGTATATGGACAGATTTGTATGTATGCTAGATACTTTAATACATACATACACTGTACCTTAAAGCCTTCATACAAGGGGTGGCCGAGTCAAAGCACTCATTAACTAGGATCTAATATACCTCGATCACATATAGATACATTAGTAGAACCAGTTAAATTTACGTTGTGTGCGTCAAGCTTGTGATAGAGCAAAAGTTTGATTAGAGGAGGAGGTTTTGACCTAATAGGTCAAAGGTTAAAATCATATCTTCCTTTTGCATGAAACTAGGCTGAACTTATTGCCTTTAAAACTGAGTGTAGCAAGTCTTTAAGTATACAGGGTGTCCACAAAGTCTGGGTACATAGAAAATTTCACTATGCAGACCTATTCAATCGAGTTCACCTGAATTTTGTAAAGCGCATCAAATTATGCATTGAAAATGATGGAAATCATATTGAAAATATTATTTATTAACATTAGATTTAAATAAAATTGTTTTGTTTTAAAAGTATGTGTTACTCTCCTGTGTACCCAGACTTCGTCTGGGTACACAGGAGATTAACACATACTTTTAAAACAAAACAATTTTATTTAAATCTAGTGTTAATAAATAATATTTTCAATATGATTTCCATCATTTTCAATGCATAATTTGATGTGCTTTACAAAATTCAGGTGAACTCGATTGAATAGGTCTGCATAGTGAAATTTCCTATGTACCCAGACTTTGTGGACACCCTGTATATTAATATTTCTGCTTGGCGGTGGCTGGGTTCAGTGCAAGTGAGGATGTTGAGCTCTCTCTGCCTCCCATAGCCCATTTTCTCTATCTCTCTTACTATGCAAATTCTTCCTTCACTCACAAGGAGCAGAGGACAAGAATACTTCCAGTACGTTCTACTTCGGCTCGTAAAGCTGACCGAAAGGGGCTGCGCGAGGGGGCAGGATAGGCCCCCCATTTGTATTTACCATCCCCAGCAAAGTCATATCATACAAGGGGGCCCAGTATGGGCGTGTTCAGTGACTCCACTTCCTTTACAGGAGGACTGTTGCCTTTATCTATATATCTATCTATTTCTCTAACTATCTATCCATCCATCAATCTGTCTATTTATATGAATTATCCATATATATATATATATATATATATATATATATATATATATATATATATATATATATATATATATATATATATATATATATATATATATATATATATGTGTGTGTGTGTGTGTGTGTGTGTGTGTGTGTGTGATTACCTAATTGTGTTTACGGGAAAGAGCCCAAAGCTCGTATCTTCCCGTCTCCTGATCGGTTCCATTTTATACTTAGTGATACTTATCATACCTGTCCTTAAAACTATGGATTGAGATAGCATTAACTACCTCCTCGCTTAGCCAATTCCAATTATCAACTACTCTTACACTGAAAAAGTATTTCCTTACATCCTGCGAAGAAGTTTTCTTACGAAGCTTCAAACTATGACCTCTAGTTCTAGAGCCAGCCATATCAAAATATCGATCCCTATCCACTCTATCATAACCATGAAGGAATTTAAAGACTGTCACCATATCCCCCCTCACTCTTCTAGCTTCCAGTGATGGTAAGTCTAATTCCCTCAGCCTCTCATCATAACTGAGATTGCGTATTTCTGGCACCAGTTTCGTGGCATGTCTTTGAACTTTTTCAAGCTTAGCTATGTGCTTTTTCAAGTGCGGATTCCAAAAGGGGGCTGCATATTCGAGTTTTGGCCTCACATAGGTGTGTGTGTGTGTGTGTGTGTGTGTGTGTGTGTGTGTGTGTGTGTGTGATTACCTAATTGTGATTCCCTAATTGTGTTTACGGGAAAGAGCCCTAAGCTCGTATCTTCCCGTCTCCTGATCGGTTCCATTTTCTACTTAGTGATACTTATCATACCTGTTCTTAAACCACAGTTTTAAGGACAAGAATGATAAGTCTCACTAAGTACAAAATGCAACTGACAAGGAGACTGGGAGTTACGAGCATGGGGATCTTTCCCGTAAACACAATAAGGTAATTACACACATACACACACACACATACATACACACACACACACACACACACACGCACACGAATATATATATATATATATATATATATATATATATATATATATATATATATATATATATATGTGTGTATATGTGTGTGTGTGTGTGTGTGTGTGTGTGTGTGTGTGTGTGTGTGTGTGTGTGTGTGTGTGTTTGTAATTACCTAATTGTGTTTACGGGAAAGAACACCATCCTCGTAACTCTCAGTCCTCTAGTCGGTTCCATTTTGTACTTAGTGAGACTTATTATACTTGTCCTTAAAACTATGAATTGAGTTAGTATTAACGACCTCCTCGCTTAGCGAATACCAATTATCAACTACTCTTACACTAAAAACAAAAAAAAGTACTTCCTTACATCCTGTAAAGAAGTTTTCTTACGAATCTTTAAATTATGACCTTTAGTCCTTGTGCCAGCCGTATCAAGATATCAATCCCTATCCACTCTGTCATAACCAATAGGACTCTAATAACTGTCACAATATCCCCTTCATTTTTCTAGCTTCGAGTGATAATAAGTCTAATTCCCTCAGCCTATCCTCATAATTGAGATTGCGCATTTCTGTCACCAGTTTCGTGGCATGCCTCTGAACTTTTTCCAGCTTAAATATGTGCTTTTTCAAGCGTGGATTCCAAAGGGGGCTGTATATTCAAGCTGTGACGCATATAGGTTACATAGATATTTCTGATCATTATATATATATATATATATATATATATATATATATATATATATATATATATATATATATATATATATATATATATACAGGGTATATATATATATATATATATATATATATATATATATATATATATATATATATATATATATATATATATATATATATATATATATGTATATATATATATGAATCATTTTTTGCCCCGACCGGGACTCGAACCTAGGACTTATGATTACTAAGTCAAGGCGCTACCACTACACCACAGAAGGTTAAAAGGAACCCAACCTTATAGCTTATATCTGCTATACATAGGAATGAACGCATTCTAACTGAATGCCACTATGTTCATATTACAGATTCCCCAACCTCACTCGTGGCTTCATTTTAGCATTTAATTCAATTCCCAATCTCATTCGGGCCATGAAATTATCAAATAAGCACATTACATATGTGAAAACATGAATCATTTTTTGCCCCGACCGGGACTCGAACCTAGGACTTATGATTACTAAGTCAAGGCACTACCACTACACCACAGAAGGTTAAAAGGAACCCAACCTTATAGCTTATATCTGCTATACATAGGAATGAACGCATTCTAACTGAATGCCACTATGTTCATATTACAGATTCCCCAACCTCACTCGTGGCTTCATTTTAGCATTTAATTCAATTCCCAATCTCATTCGGGCCATGAAATTATCAAATAAGCACATTACATATGTGAAAACATGAATCATTTTTTGCCCCGACCGGGACTCGAACCTAGGACTTATGATTACTAAGTCAAGGCGCTACCACTACACCACAGAAGGTTAAAAGGAACCCAACCTTATAGCTTATATCTGCTATACATAGGAATGAACGCATTCTAACTGAATGCCACTATGTTCATATTACAGATTCCCCAACCTCACTCGTGGCTTCATTTTAGCATTTAATTCAATTCCCAATCTCATTCGGGCCATGAAATTATCAAATAAGCACATTACATATGTGAAAACATGAATCATTTTTTGCCCCGACCGGGACTCGAACCTAGGACTTATGATTACTAAGTCAAGGCGCTACCACTACACCACAGAAGGTTAAAAGGAACCCAACCTTATAGCTTATATCTGCTATACATAGGAATGAACGCATTCTAACTGAATGCCACTATGTTCATATTACAGATTCCCCAACCTCACTCGTGGCTTCATTTTAGCATTTAATTCAATTCCCAATCTCATTCGGGCCATGAAATTATCAAATAAGCACATTACATATGTGAAAACATGAATCATTTTTTGCCCCGACCGGGACTCGAACCTAGGACTTATGATTACTAAGTCAAGGCGCTACCACTACACCACAGAAGGTTAAAAGGAACCCAACCTTATAGCTTATATCTGCTATACATAGGAATGAACGCATTCTAACTGAATGCCACTATGTTCATATTACAGATTCCCCAACCTCACTCGTGGCTTCATTTTAGCATTTAATTCAATTCCCAATCTCATTCGGGCCATGAAATTATCAAATAAGCACATTACATATGTGAAAACATGAATCATTTTTTGCCCCGACCGGGACTCGAACCTAGGACTTATGATTACTAAGTCAAGGCGCTACCACTACACCACAGAAGGTTAAAAGGAACCCAACCTTATAGCTTATATCTGCTATGCATAGGAATGAACGCATTCTAACTGAATGCCACTATGTTCATATTACAGATTCCCCAACCTCACTCGTGGCTTCATTTTAGCATTTAATTCAATTCCCAATCTCATTCGGGCCATGAAATTATCAAATAAGCACATTACATATGTGAAAACATGAATCATTTTTTGCCCCGACCGGGACTCGAACCTAGGACTTATGATTACTAAGTCAAGGCGCTACCACTACACCACAGAAGGTTAAAAGGAACCCAACCTTATAGCTTATATCTGCTATACTTAGAGAATTGA
>JAXCGZ010021923.1:12500-24973 GCA_037179515.1 Halocaridina rubra | reverse complement strand
TTTTCCTTGACCAGCATAGTTTTGCAAAAGTTTATGGAGAAAACTACTAAGGAAAACATATCTCTCTTCACTTGGAAATCCTTCAACTTTTTTGTCAGTGAGGCAAACATGGCTTTCAGAGAAGGTAGATCAAACAGTAAACAAAACTTATTAGAATTTTTATGATGAGGTAAGCCAAAATCTTACAGGAAAAGAGAGGGGCTGGGGCAGATTGCATATTCCCTAGACTTCCAGAAAAGCGTTTTGGACACTGTTTCCACATGGGAGGACTTATTAGGAAGCTGCAATCAATGGCTAGAAATAGGTGGGAAAATGTTTTTGGAATGGATAAAAAAACTTACTTAGAAGGAAGGGAAACAGAGGGTTAGAGTAAGGACACTCAGTGTCCTGAATGGAGAAGAGTTTAGTAGTGGAGTTTCCACAGGGTTTCAGTTTTTTAGGGGCCACTTTTTGTTTCCTTGTATATGTAAAATGGACCTACCAGAGTCCTGTAAAATTCATTCATGAATATGTTTTGCAGATGATGCAAAAGATTGTGAAGAAAAGTAAAAAAAACGAGAAACAATGGTAGAGAAACTTCAGGAGGATCTAAAATAATCTGCATGAGTGGTCAGAAAAAGTGGGCTAATGAAAATTCAATACTTCAAAAATGTAAGGTAATGAGAAATGGGTTACAAGTGCAAGAAGGGCCCCAAGCTTGGACTACTCGGTGGGCTGGAGTACAAACTTCAAGAGACAGAAAAATGAGAGAGATCTAGGAGTAAAAACATACTGGCAGATTTTGTCCTCCAGAAAATACATATAAAATGGCATAGTAAGGGGCAGCATATGCATTTCTTATCAAAATGTAAGGGTAGCCCTTCAGGCACATGGGACAAGGAAAATGTTTCAGAAAATATTTTATGTAAACCTATGTGAGGCCCAAAAACTCGAATATGCAGCCCCCCTTTTTGGAATCCGCACTTGAAAAAAAGCACATAGCTAAGCTTGAAAAAAGTTTCAAAAGGACATGCCCACGAAAAACTGGTGCCAGAAAATACGCAATCTCAGTTTATGATGAGAGGGCTGAGGGGAATTAGGACTTACCATCACTCGAAGCTAGAAGAGTGAGGGGGGGATATGGTGGACAGTCCTTTTAAAATTCCTTCATGGTTTATGATAGAGTGGATAGGGATCGATATTTTTGATATGGCTGGCTCTAGAAACTAGAGGTCATAGTTTTGAAGCTTCGTAAGAAAAAACTTGTTTTGCAGGATGTAAGGAAAATACTTTTTTTCAGTGTAAGAGTAGTTTGATAATTGGGAATTGGCTAAGCGAGGAGGTAGTTTAATGCTATCTCAATCCATAGTTTTTTAAGGGACAGGTATGATAAGTATCACTAAGTCTAAAAATGGAAACCGATCAGGAGACGGGGAAGATACGAGCTTTGGGGCTCTTTTCCCGTAAAACCACAATTCGGTAATCACAATTAGGTAAATCACACGCGTTTCAGTGGGCCCTACACGGAAACTGCTCCTCTTAAATTTTTTTAACTTGTGTTTTTTCGAGTGGACTAAGTGCTTAGTGGAAAAAACTTTTACCATAATTTTCCATAAAATCTGAAAATCCTGCAGAGTATTGTGAGTACAAAAAAACTTATATTTGTGTTGTATGACGAGGGACTGTCCCCAAAAATATTAAAGGAAAAAAAAAATTTGAGAAACTTTTTTCGTGAAGCTGAGAGAGAAAGCTGCCGTCCCAGTTTCTGCCTTGAGGGAAAATCTAGAAGAGTTTGCCAGAGGTGGGAGCCATCACACCCACATTACCTAATTTTTTTTTGTGTAAAACTGGGGGAAAAGCTCTTAAGCCGTTTTACCTGATTCCTGTGGTTTCCATATATTGTTTAAAAATCAGTAATCCTTCCCATTTATATATTAAACTTGTTTAGTTTAGTTTTTGATACACGAAAATAAATTGAATAATTAAAAGAAAAAAAAAAAATACCAAAATACCCCACCTGTCAAACAGTAACTGAGTTTATGTTTGCCAAGTAGTTACAGCTGTCTTATTTTTCTTCATTTTTTTTTTTTTTGCTTTTTCTTTTAGCTTTTCTCTTTTTACTATTTTTTTGTTATTTTTGTATATATATTGAGTTTAAATGCTAAAGGTCTAAAATCCTCGTGATAAACATAATCTGGGTTAGCAAAGTGAGTTTTATCAGTTAGGAAGAATATATAACAGAAAACAGGTGGGTGCCACCTCAAACACAAATTCGAATTTTTCCTTCAGGTTTGACTTTTGTTTTTTCTTTTTTCTTTTTATACTTAAATTACCATGGTCAAGTTTTTTAAGTTAAGATGTGTGTTTACCAGAAAGGAGACAAAACTGAGTCACTAAATAGCACTTATATGGAGATATAAAAAATTCTGTGTGAAGCTAAATTAGAAGTTTTTTCTCTTTTCTTTTTTTTTTCCTCTTTCTCGTCTTCTTTCTATATTCTGTGAGAGGGAGAACATAAAAATGAAGCCATCTCTGTCCCAAAACCTCTCCCACCCATGGGTCGGGAGAAGGGGTAGTCCATCAGAGGACTTAAAACAGAGAATCAAGAAGTTAGAGGAAATGGTTACAAGCCTTGATGATAAAAATTCGGAATATGGATGGAGAAATGAAAGAGAATGAAAACACTCAGAGAACAAATAAGATCTTTGGAGGAAGCAAATAAAGCACAAGGGCAGGAGAGAAAGGAACTAGAAAAAAAGAATAAAGAAGCTGGAAGGGGAAAAAGAGTCAACTAGAATCTAGAATTTCTAAACAAGAAGATAAAAAACAAACAGCTAAATGACAACCTAAAGGAATTAGATGTTAGTTCACTGCTCTCTTCTGAGAGAGACGAGATTGCTGCTTGGAATGTTCAGATTAAGGAAAAACATTGAAACAGTTCAGAAAAGAGTTCCAGGAGCTGAATATGGAAAAATGATGCCATGAAAAACGTCCTTTGCTGATGCACTAAAGGGGAATGTGGCAGTAAAAGAGGCTGTAAAGGTGGTGGCACTGGAAAAACATACAAACAGTTGACTATAAAGAGACAGTAATCGAAAAAAATGAAAGACGTTGTGATGGAAAGGGCAAAACCCACTCATCAGACAGGCACTTGATAAGGAGAAGACAGTGGTAATCTCAGGCATAAGTGAATCCCAGGAGCCAACATGGCAGGGGAGACTTGAAGAAAATAAAGCTAGGGTTGTAGACCTGATAAGAAAGCTTGGAGTAGTATGTGGTCCTGAGGATATTGTAAACATACACCAACTAGGTAAATATTCGAGGGAAGGAAAGCCGAGACCAACAAAAGTAACCTTTGAGAGAGGGGAGACATGTAGGGAAATATTGTTGAGAAAAAAAAAGTCTAAAAGACCTTCAAGAATGCAAAGAAGTGTTCATTAGACGATACAGAACACAGGAAGAGATGGGAAAGATCAAAAACTTGTTGCAAGAGGCAAGAAGGTTAAATGATGAAAGAAATGAAGAAGAGAAGAAAAAATTTTCGTTACAGAATACTTCCAGACAAAGGGGAGATAAAGAAGATAATGACAGAAGATCAGGGGATGGGGCCTCATTAAGATTGTTATACACAAATGCTGATGGATTAGCTGGTAAGGCAGTAGAATTAAAAGATAGGATTCACAACAGTAAGGCAGATATAGTAGCAATTACAGAGACTAAGTTGAGTGAGGACATAAACAGTGTCACAGTTTTTTCCTAAGGGCTTCAGAATACTAAGGGTCGAAAGATCTGAGAGGACTGGTGGAGGGATAGCACTGCTCATAAGTGAGAGGATTCAAGTTGAAGAAATAAACTTGGCTATAGAAAGTGAGTTCAGGGAATTTCTTGTTGCTCGCATAAATACTGGGTCAGAGAGCATTATAATAACTGTTGTATACAACCCACCAAGGAACCAAAATAGGCTTGAAATTTATGAGGAAAGTCATATAGGTACGATTGAAGTCATAAACTCAGTTGTTAACATGGCGCGGGAGAAAAAATGTAGGATTTTGATTATGGGAGACTTTAATCATAAAGAGATAGATTGGATAAATCTTGACCCACACAGTGGTGAGGACTCATTTGGGGCAAGATTCCTAGATTGCGTACAAGGGAATTTCCTACACCAACATGTAATGGAACCAACAAGAGCCAGGGGTGGGGATGAGCCATCACTACTTGATCTGGTGTTCACAGATAATGTGTTGGATATTGAAAATATTGAGTATGAACCACCAATTGGAAAGAGTGACCACTGTGTGTTGTTGATGGAGTATATCATTGAAGACATTCTTCCTGAGAGTAGAGGCACTGAGGACATGAGGAGGAACTATCCGAAAGGAGATTACATCAAAATGAATGAGCTTTTTGCAGTTATTGACTGGAGAACCTTATTTTACAACAAATCTGTACAAGAAATGTATGACATCTTTTGTGAGAAATATGGGAAGATAGTAGATTGCTGCATACCTGTCACCAAAGTAGGTGTAATTCATGCCAGAGAGAAATGGTTCGATAATGGGTGTAAAAGAGCTAAGGAGTGGAGAGACAAATGCTGGAAAAGGTATAGGAGGAGAAAAAAACATAAATGCCTGGCAAACCTACAAAAGAGCAAGAAATGACTACCTAAGTAAAAGGAGAGAGGCAGAGAGAGATTATGAGAGGGACATCACCAGGAAGGCTAAAGAAAATCCCAAGCTTTTCCACAGCTTTATCAGAGGAAAACTGAAGGTAAAAGAACAGGTTTTAAGGCTAAAGAGAGCGGATGGAAGCATCACTGAGACGGACGAAGAGATCTGCAAAGAATTGAACAAGGAGTTTCAGTCAGTATTTACAGTAGAAAATACCCCACCCCCTCAGATTGCAGTGATAGAAGCTCAAGGGCCGGTATTAGAGAACATCAACCTTACAGCCACAGAGGTATGCAAAGCGCTGATGGATTTAGATGTTCATAAAGCTACAGGTCCTGATGACATATCCCCTCATGTGCTTAAAAAATGCGCAAACACAATATCAGTGGCACTAAGTATCATATTTAAGGAGTCACTGGAGTCGGGGGAGATTCCAAGATGCTGGAAACAAGCAAATGTGATACCTATCTTCAAAAAGGGAAGGAGGGATACGGCTCTGAACTATAGACCAGTTTCCTTGACCAGCATAGTTTGCAAACTTATGGAGAAACTACTAAGGAAACATATCTCTCTTCACTTGGAATCCTTCAACTTTTTGTCAGTGAGGCAACATGGCTTCAGAGAAGGAAGATCAACAGTAACAAACTTATTAGAATTTTATGATGAGGTAAGCCAAATCTTACAGGAAAGAGAGGGCTGGGCAGATTGCATATTCCTAGACTTCCAGAAAGCGTTTGACACTGTTCCACATGGGAGACTTATTAGGAAGCTGCAATCAATGGCTAGAATAGGTGGAAATGTCTTGGAATGGATAAAAACTTACTTAGAAGGAAGGGAACAGAGGGTTAGAGTAAGACACTCAGTGTCTGAATGGAGAAGAGTTAGTAGTGGAGTTCCACAGGGTTCAGTTTTAGGGCCACTTTTGTTCCTTGTATATGTAAATGACCTACCAGAGTCTGTAAATTCATTCATGAATATGTTTGCAGATGATGCAAAGATTGTGAAGAAAGTAAAAAAACGAGAACAATGGTAGAGAACTTCAGGAGGATCTAAATAATCTGCATGAGTGGTCAGAAAAGTGGCTAATGAAATTCAATACCTCAAAATGTAAGGTAATGAGAATGGGTACAAGTGCAAGAAGGCCCAAGCTTGACTACTCGGTGGCTGGAGTACAACTTCAAGAGACAGAAAAATGAGAGAGATCTAGGAGTAAACATACTGGCAGATTTGTCTCCAGAAATACATATAAATGGCGTAGTAAGGGCAGCATATGCATTCTTATCAAATGTAAGGGTAGCCTTCAGGCACATGGACAAGGAAATGTTCAGAAATATTTATGTAACCTATGTGAGGCCAAAACTCGAATATGCAGCCCCCTTTTGGAATCCGCACTTGAAAAAGCACATAGCTAAGCTTGAAAAAGTTCAAAGACATGCCACGAAACTGGTGCCAGAAATACGCAATCTCGGTTATGATGAGAGGCTGAGGGAATTAGACTTGCCATCACTCGAAGCTAGAAGAGTAAGGGGGGATATGGTGACAGTCTTTAAATTCCTTCATGGTTATGATAGAGTGGATAGGGATCGATATTTCGATATGGCTGGCTCTAGAACTAGAGGTCATAGTTTGAAGCTTCGTAAGAAAACTTGTTTGCAGGATGTAAGGAAATACTTTTTCAGTGTAAGAGTAGTTGATAATTGGAATTGGCTAAGCGAGGAGGTAGTTAATGCTATCTCAATCCATAGTTTTAAGGACAGGTATGATAAGTATCACTAAGTCTAAAAATGGAACCGATCAGGAGACGGGAAGATACGAGCTTTGGGCTCTTTCCCGTAAACAAAATTAGGTAATCACAATTAGGTAATCACACACAAACACAGAGAGAGAGAGAGAGAGAGAGAGAGAGAGAGAGAGAGAGAGAGAGAGAGAGAGAGAGAGAGAAGCTGAATTGTCAAGGCTTACATTGTCACTATTCTTTGGTAGCAAGACAGAATTAAAAGCATGCGCGCTCATAAAACTCTCACACACACACACAAACACACACACACAAAGAGAGAGAGAGAGAGAGAGAGAGAGAGAGAGAGAGAGAGAGAGAGAGAGAGAGAGAGAGAGAGAGAGAGAGAGAGAGAGAGAGAGAGAGAGAGAGAGAGAGGAATAATTGCATCTGAGAAAGAGATTTATTTATTCATACTTTCACCCAGATTCGCTTATTTTTAAATGAAATCGCTGTAAGGATGCAAAGGTTATCCAATTTAATAATGGATAAAGCAAGTATTGAACACTCAACACACACACACATGCATACACACGTATGCACACCCACCCACACACACACACACACAAACACACACACACACACATATATATATATATATATATATATATATATATATATATATATATATATATATATATATATATATATATATATATATATATATATATATATATATGTGTGTGATTACCTGATTGTGATTACCTAATTGTGTTTACGGGAAAGAGCCCAAAGCTCGTAACTTCCCGTCTCCTGATCGGTTCCATTTTAGACTTAGTGATACTTATCATACCTGTCCTTAAAACTATGGATTGAGATAGCATTAACTACCTCCTCGCTTAGCCAATTCTAATTATCAACTACTCTTACACTGAAAAAGTATTTCCTTACATCCTGCAAACAAGTTTTCTTACGAAGCTTCAAACTATGACCTCTAGTTCTAGAGCCAGCCATATCAAAATATCGATCCCTATCCACTCTATCATAACCATGAAGGAATTTAAAGACTGTCACCATATCCCCCCTCACTCTTCTAGCTTCGAGTGATGGTAAGTCTAATTCCCTCAGCTCTCATTATAACTAAGATTGCGTATTTCTGGCACCAGTTTCGTGGTATGTCTTTGAACTTTTTCAAGCTTAGCTATGTGCTTTTTCAAGTGCGGATTCCAAAAGGGGGCTGCATATTCGAGTTTTGGCCTCACATAGGTTACATAAATATTTCTGAACATTTCCTTGTCCATGTGCCTGAAGGCTACCCTTACATTTGATAAGAATGTGTGTGTGTGATTACCTAATTGTGATTACCTAATTGTGTTTACGGGAAAAAGCCCAAAGCTCCTATCTTCCCGTCTCCTGATCGGTTCCATTTTATACTTAGTGATACTTATCATACCTGTCCTTAAAACTATGGATTGAGATAGCATTAACTACCTCCTCGCTTAGCGAATTCCAATTATCAACTACTCTTACACTGAAAAAGTATTTCCTTACATCCTGCGAAGAAGTTTTCTTACGAAGCTTCAAACTATGACCTCTAGTTCTAGAGCCAGCCATATCAAAATATCGATTCCTATCCACTCTATCATAACCTTGAAGGAATTTAAAGACTGTCACCATATCCCCCCTCACTCTTCTAGCTTCGAGTGATGGTAAGTCTAATTGTGTGTGTGTGTGTGTGTGTGTGTGTGTGTGTGTGTGTGTGTGTGTGTGTGTGTGTGTGTGTGTGTGTGTGCATGTATATATGCATACATACAAGCATGCATGTATACATGTATGTGCGTATGTGTGTATGTATTGCCCTTTTTTGCTCTAGGATGCAACAAAAATAATTAGTTTGGGATACAGACAATTGAAACTACCTTAAGCAAAAACCGAAAAAAAGAGAATAATCATATGTGAAACAACGATGCCTTGCATATTGAAGAAGCAGGGAATAATATGTTTGATGCTTTAAAAGAAAAGAGAGAATAATCATCTGTGGAATAACGAAGCTTTGCATATTAAAGACGAAGGAAATAATAATTTTGATGCTTATAATAAACAAGAGCAAACTTCCACATAGTGTTTCCAACATAAGACAGAGTATATTTCTGTGAAAATTTACTATGTATTTGTTCTTTATTATGAAGAGAATCAGTTCTTACTAAAATTTTGTTGTTTCTTAATTATTGCCGTACCCCTTTTAATGCCATATAAATTTGCATGGAAGATAATTTGGACACACACACACACTGATCACAACTAAAAAGAGGCCTACTTAATATGATAAGTAAGGTAAAGCAATTATATAATAAAGGAACAAAGCCCTAAAGAGAGTTACCATCCTCTTATTATTTCGTACTCTGGCAGCCAAAGCAAGACAAGCATATTTTTCCCGGGGATCATGTTGACAATTCTGTTAGTGTGAGGGTAGACATGCTTGAAAGTAGTAATGGATATGCTATTAACATTGCACCACCTAATAGATCTGCTTCTCTCATTCTTCATTTTTAAACATTCGTGATCTGAAGTCCAATCTTTCATCTGTGGAACAGATGAAAGAAACCCAACTGTCTAGCCATGCTTCCCCTGACCCGTTTCAAATCTCTCACTATCACCTGTATTCTCGTTTCCGTTCCATAGGTGGGGTCTGTGCCTACTGCAACACTAACACTCCTGTTGCAAGGTTCAAGGACCTTAAATCGCCTGACTTTGATGTTCTTTGGCTGAAAATCTTTCTCTCTACAACTACTATATTCCTTGGTTTCTTCTACTCCTCTCCTAACTCCACGGACTTTGTGTCTTTCTTTGAATATCTTTCCCTTGCCATGAGTCCTTGTTAGCTTTAGACCCACATATTGGAGTTCTCTATATTGGGGACTTCAATCTACACCTCATTGCAAGGCTTAATTCTTTTCACACTGATGTGGGAGGAAGTGGAGCCCATGCTTTCTCTGCTGCTCAATAGATTATCAAACATCCTCCTCATGTTCCTAATCAATGCAAGCATGTAGCTAGCAGTCTTGACCTAATTCTTATTTCCAGTCCTTCAAAGTACTCATATTCTCTGCTTTCCTCTCTTGGTAAATCTGACTACTCTGTGATCTTAATTTCTTCCAATTTCGCTCTCCCTCCATCAATATCTCCTTGGCACTTGGAGGGTACCCAACGCGATAATTTGTGTAACTTTCTCTTTGACTTCCCATGGGATGACTACTGCTCTTGGACCCGCAACCCTGACCAGGTTGCCCTAAATGCTGCCGAAATCATAACCTCTGGAATGGAGGCGTTCATCCCCTCCTCTATGAAAACTATTTCTCTCCCTAGTCCATCTTTGACCATGCCTGTTCCATGGCTATTCAAGCAAGGGAAGGTATGCCGGTCATACCAACCTCTCCTTCTGATTTAAATTGCTCTGATTTTATTGCATTTTGGAAACACTGTACTGCTCTGATTTGAAGGTCTAAATAAATGTTTCTATTCCCTAGCCAAATACCAATCCAAAAGCTTCTGTAACTCAAGCTTTCCCCTTTTCATTCGTTCTGCTGGTTCTAGAGCTTGCTCTCCCACTCATTTTTTAGCCTATACTTCCAAAATTGATTTCATCGTACATGTCCCTCATGCTTAACCATTTTCTAACCCTATACCCTCCATTATTCTTTCTTCACGTAGAGTCCATAAGGTTCTTTGCTCTCTAATGATGAACAAGGCATCTGGACCCGATGTTATGCATGCAAACTTCCTTAACGAGTTTACAGATGAACTGGCTCCTGTGCTTTGCCGTCTTTTTTGATTAATTCTCACAACCACTATCTATCCTTCATCTTGGAAGCGTGATCTAGTTCAACCTGTTCCTAAAAAGGGTAACTGTTCTATTCCATTGAACTACTGACTTATAGCCCTAACCTTTGCTCTTGCTAATGTATTCGAAAGTTAGCTCAATGCACACTTTTTGAAACGTCTTGAATCTAAGTTGTTTATCTTCAATCATCAGTACAGCCACCACAAGTTAAGATTTACTAATTGCATGATCATATTTTTAGGGGTACGATTGAGAATCCTTTGTCGTCACCTTGATAGCTCTAAGGCTTTTAACAAAGTCTGGCACAAGACTCTGTAAGCCAATCTCCCTGCTTATGGCCTTACCCCTTCTCCCTGTTTTCTTATTTCCAATATTCTTTCTGCCCATTTTATTGTTGACGGCACAAATTTCAGCTCATTCCCTGCTACAGCGCTGTTCCACGGGGCTCTGTTTTTTCACCTACTCCTTTCCTTCTCTCCATCAATGATCATACTAAGGTCCCATCCTGCTACACGCCTTTGCTGATGATTCTACACTTGATTTTTCCTTTCCTTTTCTTCACAACCTTCATCTGCTACTCGTAATCAGTCTCAGATCACTCTTTCTTCAACTCTCTACTCTGAGTTGCAGACGGTATCTGATCAAATCACCAAAAATTTACTTAAATTTAACAACTTCAAGACTGTTTCTGGGTATCATTTTATCTTTTTCTCCTCTTGATAGCTTTATTGTTTTCGAAACTAACTTAATTTACCCTTTTAATTCTATTAACATATTAGGAATCCATGATGGCTTCTAACTTGTCTTGGAGGAATCACAAAATCCAAATTTCTTTATTTGCATCCAAAAAATTTATGAGTTTAATTGGTTTTCGTCATTACTTTTCCTCTAAGGCAGTCAGACTCATCAATGACCCTTCTCTTACTTTTAATCTGGAATCTCTTTCTCTTTTCCGTAGCGTATTATCTCTTTCTCTTTTCTGTCGCTGCTATTTCCATTGCTGCTCTGATGAGTTGGCAGGTTGCATCCCTCCCTCACTGCCGAGGTCGTGTAATGCTAGCCAAGCAGCCTCGTCTCACGAGTACATTGTTGAGATTAGCAGCTATCAGATTAGTCAGTGCAGCGACTGCTTCTTTCCATCTACCTACAGACTCTGAAACTTTCTTCCTGCTTCTGTCTTTCCTAATTCTTTTGATCTATCTTCCTTGAAAAAACGGATCTATCGTAATCTCAGGGCCTAATCTTGCAATATCTTTAGATCCTCAGCACTTTGATTGTTTTTTCAGCTTCTCCTCTTTCAATTGTGCATAATGTCTTTTATATCCACGTTGTCCTTAGCCTTCTACTTTTTCTTCGTCTTAATGTTTTCTTCATGCCAGTGCCTGATAAGGGCAATTTTCTTGCCTGCCCTGGTGTCATTTTCATTAAAATAAATATCATTTGAAAGAAATGCCTTCTAATCATGCAATCTTCTTTATATATCACTATTTCTCCCCATTAAGTAGTTGGACAAAGAGTATGGCTGAGTAAGTAAGGCCGAATGCCCTTCCTAATATCCCATGCTGCAGTCAACTCTCGAGTCGAGTATTTTAACAATTTAGCTAATGCTACAATATCATAAAATCCCAGCCAGCACATCAGCATCATGATTTTGCTGAGTCATATTCATAACATGATATACATCCGATATCACATTGCGGACACTCTTCTTCCTCTCGAATTTTTCTCCTCCCAACCTCTCCCCTAAAAGGAGAGGAGTTTCATATCAAAGAGGAATGGTGAATACTAGCCATGGAGAATGAAAAGGATAAACACTAGTATAAACTTCTTCCATTTTGCATATGGGAACAGGACTTTTGATGCTCTCTCTCTCTCTCTCTCTCTCTCTCTCTCTCTCTCTCTCTCTCTCTCTCTCTCTCTCTCTCTCTCTCTCTCTCTCTCTCTCTTTCGACACTTCTTTTTAAATGGCGAAAATAGTAATTTTTAGAGCTAAGGTTTTCTGACCTTGTTTTGCATATATGATTTATGAGTTCCGATGTTCACAGTCACTGAATTAACATTTTATGATTTTCATTTTTTTCATATTTTTTCATATTTTCATCATACTGCTTCTGCAGCAAAAAAAAATGCAAGGAAGAGATTCCATTAATTTCATATTACTATTTTTGTTTCACTATTCGTTGATTCCATTATCGGATGCGGTAAATTGCGAGGAACATGAAAGAGGGTTTATTATTAAGAATTAGGCTGAAGAACATAAGTATATCAA
>JAXCGZ010021923.1:0-10000 GCA_037179515.1 Halocaridina rubra | reverse complement strand
TTATTATTATTATTGTTATTATTATTATTATTATTATTATTATTATTATTATTATTATTATTATTATTATTATTATTATTATTATTATTATTATTATTATTATTATTATTATTATTATTATTATTATTATTATTATTATTATTATTATTATTATTATTATTATTATTATTATTATTATTATTATTATTATTATTATTATTATTATTATTATTATTATTATTATTATTATTATTATTATTATTATTATTATTATTATTATTATTATTATTATTATTATTATTATTATTATTATTATTATTATTATTATTATTGTTATTATTATTATTATAATTATTAACATTATTATTATTATTATTATTATTATTATTATTATTATTATTATTATTATTATTATTATTATTATTATTATTATTATTTTTATTATTATTATTATTATTATTATTATTATTATTATTATTATTATTATTATTATTATTATTATTATTATTATTATTATTATTATTATTATCATTATTATCTACTTGCACAAGAAAGGTGATAAAGGAATGACGAGAGCATCGTTTAGTTTACAAGTGGATAAGCAGGCAGTTTGGTCGTAAATTCACACAAGCAATTTAAGAGCTGAAAACTCTGATGAGAATAATTGGCAATATCGTATATATCTCTTAATTACATCTTAAATTTCCAATATATCGTCTATCGCTTTCTCTCCTTTATCTTCTATTATATTTGGGCTTTTCGATTATGTCACTACCACTGACATCGTAATTTTTGGGGTCTCGCTCGAATGGAGTTGCCCAATTTGGCAGGAAAACACGAAAGCGTTCAACAAGATTTTACAATCTTTCTTATAAGTTTTAAGGTAAATATTTAGCTGACTCAACTTGGGTTTATACATAGAGTAATTTTATAATCTCGCCTATTAATGATCGAGAGATTCTATAGATTTTTTACCGTTATGTTCTCAGCCCTATTAAAAAAAAATTGGCTACCTTACTTTTCTGTCCCTTTAAATATACAGCCTACAGTGAATTCCATTTGAACTTTTTGGTTAGATGTTTCTGCCGTTTTGTGTGTCACTATATTCCCATTATGGTGATGGACGCAGACATGCTGGTTGTTCTTCTTAACTCCTCGCAGTGGGCTCGATCGAGGGTGTGTCAATTCCCGATTCGAGTGCTACCTTAGTCCCTCAACTTTTGGTTCAGAGACATACTTACGAAAATATACCTGAAGCGTCATTTACAGTTATTTTCCAATATACATATGCATAAAAAGTTTGTACTGGGGTAATTTGCAATTCCTTCGCATTGTATGTCTTATTACTAGGAAGAAGAAATTTCACGTGTATGGTGGAAATTAATAAAATTAACAAATAAGTAGCTAAGAATATGCAGAATATTTTTAAATAAATGCATAGAAAAAAAGGGTAAATTTTCGTGTAAATAAATAAAATTTGACTAAATATTAAATGAAAAAAGAAAATTTTCATGGTATTGTATAACGTCTTGTGAAACGCATTCAGATATTATTAGGTAAATAGGAGTAATTCCCTTAACGTAGCACCTACTGCTATATATCTATTTACATGCAAAAGTCATAAGTCCCTTTATAAGAGGGGTGGCTGAGTCAAAGCAATAAAGTTGATTCTCCGTGGAAAGAAAGCACAATGGAGGGGATTTCCAGTCTCCTCGCTCCACCTCATTTAGTTGACTTTTATAACAAGCAGAAGAACACAGAGGAGGGAATACCCATGCAGTATGTATATTTCCCAAAGTTAAAATCAGACTGAAACGCTCACATAACCATTGGAAAAAAGTCTTGGGGGACCGTTTCACGTCATTTTCTTTTGAGACCACAACTGAACGCTCACTCGGTCGCTTTGGCTCTATTTCTTAACCTAGGATACCATATTGTTAGCTAGCTAGACACACAAATGGATTTCATTAACGCATCTGATTCGGTTCTGTGTATGACTAGGATCCCTTGCGGAATCCTGGCCATACACAGAACCACGTCAGATGCGTTTATGATTTCCATTTGTGTGTGTCTAGCTAACTAACAATATGGTATCCTAGGTTTACACTGTTTAAGAAATCGGTCCTTTGAGCCAAACCTTCCCCAAAGCTCAAATGTTATTGCCAATGACCCAAAATCCCTCCCCTCTATATTTCTTTCTCTCAGGCATTGCTACTCCAATTTCCTTTTATTGCAATGTATTTTTCTCTTTGTCTCGGGGGAATGACATTGCGTATAGAGATTACAATGCTCTATTCCGGAGGTGACCTTCCAGCGATCGAATCCACGGATGAGTATTGGGTATTACAGTGGTAACGCGCTGGCCTCTGCATTCGCGAGGTCGACGGATCGCGCCTCGTTCAGGCAAGAAAGTTTAACCTCTTTACTGGGGAGGTTACTGCTATGACTGGGCACTATTGTGTAGGGTTGGGGCCTGTGCTGGCTGGCGACCGCCCTATGGGTCCTCCATGATCCGTTCCACCCATTCGTGAGTAGAAAATCTAAAAAAAAAAAAAAAGGATGAGCATTAGGATGGTCATCAGGCCTTAATAGGGTCTACCCTTATGATGGAAACTAACAGTGACATAAAAACATCTACAATATACAATATTCCCTTTGTCTCTACATTACGGCAGTGAAGGATAATTGACAAACTCATAAAGATTATAATCTCTTTCGACTACTATAGACTTGTTCTTATTATTCTGTAAAATAATATCTTTATCGTTTTTATCTTACAAAAAAAAAAGAGAAATAGATTTCGAAAAATGCATAGATGAGTCTAGCAACATTGAAACCTGATAATGAAAAGCAGTTTGCAATTAGTCTACTGGGCTCCTCTCTCTCTCTCTCTCTCTCTCTCTCTCTCTCTCTCTCTCTCTCTCTCTCTCTCTCTCTCTCTCTCTCTCTCTCTCTCTCTCTCTCTCTCTCTAAATCCCTTTGATAAGCCTTCTCTCTCTCTCTCTCTCTCTCTCTCTCTCTCTCTCTCTTCTCTCTCTCTCTCTCTCTCTCTCTCTCTCTCTCTCTCTCTTCTCTCTCTCTCTCTCTCTCTCTCTCTCTCTAAATCCTTGAGAAGACCTAGCATAAGCTTCTATAGCGACTATCCACATGAACTAAAATGTCCAAACTCTAATCAACCTATGTGGAGAGAAGGTAAAAAGAAATATACAAAAGGCAAAAGTCACATGACCAATCTAGGCCAGTTTAATGTAACCTAACCTAATTTAAGCCAACCTAATCCTAATCCAGTCTGATCTGACCCCAACAAAACAAAATAAATTACATGATTATACAACTTTTTATGAGGCTCTTGGGATTACTCACCTTTACCTGATCCGCACTAGGTATAGTTGAGATGGGTGACGAGAAGAGAGAATACTGGAAAAGAGAAATGGAATGATTGAAAATGATAGAAAAAGAAAAGTTAGAAAAAAACTCAAGAGAGAATGGATTAGATGGAGAGAAGGATTAAATAGGCGAAAAAATAAATATAAAAGAGAAAGACGGAAACAATGAAAAAAAAAAGGTTTCAACTAAAAAAGAAATATGGAAAACATGTGTCACTGAGATTAAATAAAAAGAGGGAATACAGTCATAGGTATATAAGACATCTTAAGTGTTGAATTTTGTGGCTGGCAAACTAGAAGTAAACTACAGACTAGCAGAAAAGATACGTAAAAATAATAGATATGTAAGTATACGCATAACTTCATTGGCAAATATTGACGAGGTCACCCATTATTTTAAATTGAAAAATATCATGTAGCCCATGTTCTGGAGGCGTTCGGAATGGCATCCAGCCTTAATCGTCCAGCACAAGAAGGGGGTGTCCATTCCCATTCGATTAAGGACTAATTCTAACATAAATATGTTTATGATATACTTCTATACATAATTTACCTTTGGAGGCAATTATCTAAAAGATATATAATTTTTTAAGACTATTTACAAATTAATCTATAATTCTCTCTCTCTCTCTCCTCTCTCTCTCTCTCTTCTCTCTCTCTCTCTCTCTCTCTCTCTCTCTCTCTCTCTCTCTCTCTCTCTCTATCTATCTATCTATCTATCTATCTATCTATCTCTCTATCTCTCTCTCTCTCTCTCTTTTAATATAACGCAAACAAATGGAGAGCGAAATAACAATTTGTTGACAACATTATTACCAATTAATTAGAGACTAATAAACTTCACAGTCTAAGTTACGACAAGATAGGAATTAGAAAGGTTAAAACAGAGGTATGTGTGTGTGTGTGTGTTGTGTGTGAAAGAGAGAGAGAGAGATTAAAATATATATATATATATATATAAATATATATATATATATATATATATATATATATATATATATATATATATCTATATATATATATATATATATATATATATATATATGTATAATATATATATATATATATATATATATATATATATATATATATATATATATATATATATATATATATATATATATATATATATATATATATATATATATATATATATATATATATATATATATATATATATATATGTATATATATATATATATATATATATATATATATATATATATATATAGGTATATATATATATATATATATATATATATATATATATATATATATATATATATATATATATATATATATATATATATATATATATATATATATATATATATATATATATATATATATATATATATATATATATATATATATATATATATATATATATATATATATATATATATATATATATATATATATATATATATATATATATATATATATATATATATATATATATATATATATATATATATATATATATATATATATATATATATATATATATATATATATATATATCTATATATATATATATATATATATATATATATATATATATATATATATATATATATATATATATATATATATATATATATATATATATATATATATATATATATATATATATATATATATATATATATATATATATATATATATATATATATATATATATATATATATATATATATATATATATATATATATATATATATATATATATATATATATATATATATATATATATATATATATATATATATATATATATATATATATATATATATATATATATATATATATATATATATATATATATATATATATATATATATATATATATATATATATATATATATATATATATATATGTATATATATATATATATCTATATATATATATATATATATATATATATATATATATATATATATATATATATATATATATATATATATATATATATATATATATATATATATATATATATATATATATATATATATATATATATATATATATATATATATATATATATATATATATATATATATATATATATATATATATATATATATATATATATATATATATATATATATATATATATATATATATATATATATATATATATATATATATATATATATATATATATATATATATATATATATATATATATATATATATATATATATATATATATATATATATATATATATATATATATATATATATATATATATATATATATATATATATATATATATATATATATATATATATATATATATATATATATATATATATATATATATATATATATATATATATATATATATATATATATATATATATATATATATATATATATATATATATATATATATATATATATATATATATATATATATATATATATATATATATATATATATATATATATATATATATATATATATATATATATATATATATATATATATATATATATATATATATAATATTATATATATATATATATATATATATATATATATATATATATATAATATATATATATATATATATATATATATATATATATATATATATATATATATATATATATATATATATATATATATATATATATATATATATATATATATATATATATATATATATATATATATATATATATATATATTATATATATATATATATATATATATATATATATAATATATATATATATATATATATATATATATATATATATATATATATATATATATATATATATATATATATATATATATATATATATATATATATATATATATATATATATATATATATATATATATATATATATATATATATATATATATATATATATATATATATATATATATATATATATATATATATATATATATATATATATATATATATATATATATATATATATATATATATATATATATATATATATATATATATATATATATATATATATATATATATATATATATATATATATATATATATATATATATATATATATATATATATATATATATATATATATATATATATATATATATATATATATATATATATATATATATATATATATATATATATATATATATATATATATATATATATATATATATATATATATATATATATATATATATATATATATATATATATATATATATATATATATATATATATATATATATATATATATATATATATATATATATATATATATATATATATATATATATATATATATATATATATATATATATATATATATATATATATATATATATATATATATATATATATATATATATATATATATATATATATATATATATATATATATATATATATATATATATATATATATATATATATATATATATATATATATATATATATATATATATATATATATATATATATATATATATATATATATATATATATATATATATATATATATATATATATATATATATATATATATATATATATATATATATATATATATATATATATATATATATATATATATATATATATATATATATATATATATATATATATATATATATATATATATATATATATATATATATATATATATATATATATATATATATATATATATATATATATATATATATATATATATATATATATATATATATATATATATATATATATATATATATATATATATATATATATATATATATATATATATATATATATATATATATATATATATATATATATATATATATATATATATATATATATATATATATATATATATATATATATATATATATATATATATATATATTAGGAATATATGTGCTCTCTCTCTCTCTCTCTCTCTCTCTCTCTCTCTCTCTCTCTCTCTCTCTCTCTCTCTCTCTCTCTATATATATATATATATATATATATATATATATATATATATATATATATATATATATATATATATATATATATATATATATATATATATATATATATATATATATATATATATATATATATATATATATATATATATATATATATATATATATATATATATATATATATATATATATATATATATATATATATATATATATATATATATATATATATATATATATATATATATATATATATATATATATATATATATATATATATATATATATATATATATATATATATATATATATATATGTATATAAATACACACACACACATATATGAATCACATAGTACCCTATAGCCGACACTCCAACCTAAAGCACATAATTACTACGCCAAGGTATAACCAACTAAACCACTAAAGGTCTAAGAAAGAAACCAACCTCAAAGCTTAAGTGCTTTACTAGCAATGAACGCATTCTTTCTAATTGCCGTTTTGTTCATATTTCAGTTCCTGCCAACCTCACGCGTATATGTTTTCACATTTAAGTCAAATCTCAATCTATATAGGCTTCGACAACAATCAAATAAGCACATTACCATATGTGAGAACATGATTAATTTTTTTCCACTTGATCGAGACTGAAACCTAAGACCCATAATTACTGTGCCAAGGTGCAATCACCTACACCACTACAGGTCTAAGACATAAATTAATATCAAAGCTTAACTGCTTTGCTAGGAATGAAAGCATTCTTTCTGAATGCCTTTTTTGTTCATATTACAGATACTCCCAACCTCACACGTGGCTTCGATTAATGTCGATGCCTATATAAATTGATATTTGAATTAAATGTGAAAACAAAACCACGATTGAGGTTAGGAGAAGCTGTAATATGAACAAAAAGGCATTCAAATAGAATGTGTTCATTCCTAGTATAGTAGTTAAGGTGTAAATTTTGCTTCTCCTTTAGACCTTCAGTGGTGTAGTTAGAGCACCTTGGCACAGTATTTATGTGTCTTTGGTTCGAGTCCCTGTCAAGGGTAAAATATGATTCATGTTTTCACATGAATCATATTTTATTAATCAAAATATTCTAAGCAGTGATGGATAAGACCTTTACAGATTTTAAGCAACTGTAAAGAGGAAAAGTAATGACGAAAAGCGAAACAGAACCCTCATTTTTTTGGATGCAGATTCAGAAATTTGGATTATGTGATTCCCCCAAAAGAAGTTAGAGGTTTTCTGGATTCCTAATATATTAATAGAATTAAGAGGATAAATACCGGAGTTGATAGTAGAAGAAAGAGTGATACAAGACTGATTGCGCGTAGCAAATGAAGATTGTTAAGAAAAGGAAGAGGACAGATGAAAGGTGTATTCATCGGCAAAGGCCTGAAGAAGAGAGGAGGATAATGAATGAAGAAGATCATTGATAAAGTGAAGGAACGGTGTAGGCGAAAGAACAGAGCCCTGTGGAACACCACTGGTAACAGGGAAAGGGCTAGATGTTGCACCATCAACAAACACAGATATGAAATGGTCAGAAAGGAAACGAAATCAGAGATCAGAGAAAAGAGGTAAAGTTCAACAAGTAGGGAGTTTGACCAACAGAACCTAGTGCTAGACTCTGTCAAAAGCCTCAGAGATATCAAGGGAGACGACAAAGGAGCCCCCATATTTCCTCAGACAAGAGACCATACATGAGTAAGATAGGACAGGAGGTCACCAGTCGATCTTGCATTGCGTAAGCTTTACTGGTGATCGGAGATAAGCGAGTTAGATTTAAGACGATTCAAGAAATGAGAATTGAGCAAAGCTTCAATTACTTTAGCGATAGCAGAGCTTAGTGCAATAGGTCGGTAGACTGAAGGGATAGAGCGATCACCCTTCTTAGGAACAGGTTGAGTTAGAGCATGCTTCCAAGATGATGGATAGATACTGGTTGAGCCAGTTCATATGTAAATGTCTTAAGGAACCTTGCAAGGATGCCATCGGGTCCCAATGCCTTGTTCTTCTTTAGAGAATGAAAAACGTTATGGACTTTGCATGAAGAAAGAATAAAGGAGTGCATAGTATTAGATTGGGGTAAAGTACAAGGGACATGTGAGCTGGAATCGCTTATGGAAGAGTTTGCAGAAAAATGGGAGCCAAAAAAATGAGAGTGGCTTTGTCTGTTGGAGAGCAAACTACAGAACCATGAGAACAAATGAGAGGAAAAGAGCATGAGTTACAGATGTTTTTTGAAATATTTTTGGCTAAGGACCAGAAACACTTATTAGTGGAAGAGGAGCTAAAAGCATTAACTTTCTTTCTAAAGAAGGAAGCTTTTGATATTCGAATCTGAGAATACAGTGATTCCTAGCCATAACAAAATTAGAGGGAGTTAAATCAGAAGGAGAGGGTTGGTACGACCGGTATACCTGATCCCTGGACTTAATAGCCATGGAGCAGGCACGATACGTGTGATTACCTAATTGTGATTACCTAATTGTGTTTACGGGAAAGAGCCCAAAGCTCGTATCTTCCTGTCTCCTGATCGGTTCCATTTTAGACTTAGTGATACTTATCATACCTGTCCTTAAAACTATGGATTGAGATAGCATTAACTACCTCCTCGCTTAGCGAATTCCAATTATCAACTACTCTTACACTGAAAAAGTATTTCCCTACATCCTGCGAAGA
>JAXCGZ010021922.1:20000-25007 GCA_037179515.1 Halocaridina rubra | reverse complement strand
TTCTTTGTTTTCATGTAGTAGTTAAGTGTGTTTAGCTTAAGTACTGTACAGCATTGCATATGTATGTACTGCACAGTACATTTCTTTACCTAAACACAACTTATGAACAATTCTACTGACAAAAGGATGTCTGAAACCTAATTCGTTCGTAAGTTGGGGAGTGTCTGCATAGTAATTCTAGAACTCCAGTATAACAATTACTAGAGCCATTTATACATGGAATTCTTTATTCCAAACATATAATCAGTGCCATGGGCACCTGGTACATCTTACAATTCAAGACCTGTAACTTCTTTTATTCTATGGATTCACTGAGAAAAGAATGTAGAACGGATTCTAGAAACGAATCTAGATGAAAATACAGAAAGGAAGTCCTACATCTTTAATAATATATAAGCAATGCTCAAATTCCCCTTAAATGAGGGGTGACCCCGTTAGAGCACATATGTTTTCCACGAGCCAACATACTTCAATCAATCTCCTAGCTTTTTGGGGATAAAGGACTGTTGCAATTCCCTTCCACTGCCAGCTTGGGTCATCCACATGGTAAATAGGTAAGGATCTTTCATAATTACCTGATTAGGAAACCGCCGAAAAAGAGACAAAGTGGCGTTTCGTGGAACACTCCGCCACTGTATACAGAAACTCCTTTTTCGTAGAGGAACACACCTTCTTGCACTGAAAGTAAAATTTTCGTATAAAGAAACAATAGCATGTAAGTCTTTTAAACCCAAACATATTGATGTTTGCAATTAAATGTGTCAAATTAATCCCCATTTGATATGGTGGAAACAGACAGGTTGGATCTGGAGAATTAAGGCTGGATGGTCTTCCTAACGCCCCTGAAGTGAGCTCGAACGAGGGTTTATCTCTTCCAAAGTCGAGAGCTCTGACCACTGCAGTACCTCCGTCCACAAAATGTTTTTATGTGAATAATATTATTAGTTGCTTTTGTGTCACTATTAATCCCCATTTGAATCGGGGTAGATCAATGAAGGTTAAAGATGGGGTATTAAGGTGAGATGCTCTTCCTAACACCTTGCGGTAGACTCGATCATGGGTCTGTCAATTCCTGAGCCGAGCGCTCTCATCACTGCGCTATCATGGTCTCCAATATGTACTTGCATGAATAATGTTGTTTGCCATTTTATACGTCACTATCAATCCCTATTAAGGGGTGGACACAGAAAGGCCAGAGTTGAAGATTTAGGGCTGTTAGCACTTCCGAATACCCCAAAGTAGGCTTGAACATGGGTTTGTCACATCCAGAGTCAAGCACTCTAACTGCTGCACTACCGCGGTTCCCCCCAAATAATCAGACAAGCCAATGACGCATATATGTAAAATACGGTACATATTACAACATATTAAATATATGAAAAGAAATAATCACAAATCATAATTACTTACTGAGCAGAATTTTAAATAAAGTCGCTACCATTACTGAAATAACTATTAGGGATTAATGTACCAATCTAATAAGATTAGAAAATTTGTTTTTAATTATGGAAAAATCATGTTATAACACAAAATTCACAGAAATAGAAACTCGAAGTGGAGTAATGTGCTTTATGATCAAGTACACAACATCAGGCTTACGTTTTCCAATGAAAGGATTTTCAAGATATCGATGTGGTCTCATGTTGCAGAGTTTTCCTACTTCTGAAAAAGAAGTCTACAACAAGAGACTACATTGGTATCTCGAAAATGCTTTATGTGGAAAGTGAAAACTTGACATTGTGTAATTAATCAATAAGCACACCTCTATAGTGGCTTTCCTTTTTCTATTACTGATGCTGTCAGTGACTTCCCATCTCTGTGAACCATAATGCTAACAGAACCAGTCCAGTTTCCCTACCTCTCTTCCATGAATTCAGAGGCGTGGAGAGCTCAACCCGCCTGGCAGCATAAACGGAGCCTGACGTGTTATTCATTAGCCATAACCGCAAACCAGCACCTATGGCGTACATTAACCACACGCCACTTACAACCATGGTGATGGTGTGATATTAGCAAATGACCATTAAACCTATAACAGAGAGAATTAGAACTCAGTGACAGAATTTATTATGACATGATTTTAGAAAATATGATATATACCATGAAAAGCAATTCCTTATGAAACAAAGTAAAACAAAGTATTTATGCAAATTCTAAGAAAATCTATTTTATATACAATATAAAGAGCTATATTCCCCCTTATAAGAGTTGGCTGAGTCAAGCAAAAATACTTGACTCTTTGTGGGAGGAATATACACTGGAAGGGATTCCCAGTTCCCTCGCTCTGCTCCATTCAGTCACCTATTACGACACACAAGGGAATATGGAGGAGGTATTCTCGTTGCCCCTCGGGGTGTTATAAGAATATAAATCCTAACTAGGCTAGGTGCTCTAGTGGTGTTAACTCTAGTCTCTAGGTGTGGAAATGACTAGATGAGTTACAGTTAATGTCCTTTCTGTGGATCATGTCCAAGTACATATATACATACACAATGGCTGTAGTCTCCCTTGTCAGGGTGGTGGCCGAGCCAAAGCACACATATCCACCATAAGCTAATGCACCTTGATCACTACCCTTAATTCCTAGGAGATAAAGGGTGGCCACAAATCCCCCAACCAATTAGCATAAGTGACCCTCAAGGGTAGGCAGGCAAGGATCTTCGACAACGGGGTCAACAGTTGGTTTACCCCCAACTAGTTCATCTCCAGGCAACCCTCCATATCACTCGTACTAGTTTATTGAGTTCACACCCAAGAAATCCCTTTGGCCCAAATTAAGATATCATCAAGTAACCAGTGCTCTATGACATTATACAGGTATTATTCAGGTTTGGGAAGATATTCCAATGTTCTAAACTGGTATTAAGCGTACTAACAAGATGTTAGATCTCTTCCCATGAGAAGCCTAAAACTTGGCTCTCCTTCATTGCCATTATATTAACCATTTCCCTAAAAGATGTCAATGACATTAATTACACCTCAGTGCAGGGAAGATGTCCACCATGCCTAAGCAAATATATTTTGTACTGTCCCCCTTGACATCTAACAGGCTACTAACTCCTTCAAGTATCTCTCAGCTGGTTAAAACACTGACTCTGTGTATGGCATCATGACTTCAAATGCAAGATATTGATTTCCTCTTCACTTCCACTTGAGTGAATAGAACGCATTTTGAAATTATTACGATGACAAATGCGTCATACTCACCTTTAACCCACCCCCCGAGCAAAGTATTCTTAGGGTGTCTGACTCACAGGTAAAATTATAATACATATTCTTCATCATACAGAGCCAAGAAAACGAAGATTAATCCACAATTTGAAAGTCATAAAGGAAAAAATAAAACCTCAAGTGTTTCGCCCTCTTTTGGGAAATATCAGGAGCCTTAATGGTAAACTCAGAAATTTTTTTTTTATGAGACCACCAGTAAAGTCTAGATGAGGCCCAATGGTGGGTGAAAACTTCAAGCAATTATTGTTTCCTTCATTCTTTTCAAAGCATGGAGTAATCTTTTTCCACTACATATATGTAAAATAAATCGGAGCAGTAAGTTTTTATTAATACTGGTGTGCCTCTCTGTTTTCATACTTAAGATAGATGGTGAAATTTCATTCTAACAATTTCAATTTTCATTTGCAATTTGCAGTAGATGGAAAAGTCAACAACCAATGAACAAATTGCATAAGAAAAAGTCTATAAAAATAAGCAGCTATGTATGACCCTGAATTTATTGAGTTCTCACTTAGCTACCATACATATTTTATGTAAAATTTATTTTGCTGTGTAAGATGTCATTATTTATCCCCATTTAAATAGGGGTGGACATAGACACATGGGAACTGGGCAATTAAGCATGGATGCCCTTGCCAATGCCAAGGTCAGGCTCATTACTTAATGATTTGCTCAATCTACCACTGAGCTACCACAGTCCCCAGAAACAAGCTAAGTATTGATAGCTTATAAATTAACTTATCATAAACATTCCTTTTATAATAAATGAGCTTCAGCATCTTGTTTTTTGCACTGAATAACATCGATTAAGGTATAGGATTTTAAAAATAAAAACCTTTAGAATTGTGGCTAATTTTTTATAAGGGGTCTTATTTAAATCGTAGCCCCTATTAAATACTATTTTAGTCAGTGAGGGATCTAGTTATTGTCCACACTCATAACTAGTAACATATTTAGTTTGTGGGTCAGTTTATACAGACTATCCCAAATCTTCCGTTAGCCACTCTGCAAGCCCCTGGATAAAAAGCAAAAACAACATACTTTCAGACTCCTAGCTAGTAATGAGAGTAAGTATATTTTTACATTTGGACCGGTCCCAATTTGTAGGTGAAAATTTTATATTTTTCCTTTGCTGTTTGATGTGTACTTAATACATGCGATCTTGAAAACCGTCAGAAAATGTATGCTTACCTAAGCTAACCTAACCTAAAAAATAGAAATTTGCAACAGATTTCAAGGTCAAGTACATGCAAAAAAAATCAAATACCTTAGTAAAACTGTCTTAAATTACAATCTGTCAGGTTAGGTTAGATTAGCATACATTTTCCAAAGGTTTTCACGGTCATATTCATTCAAAACATATTTAACACCACTTGGAAAAATATAATTTTCACCTTCAAATTGAGACACGTGCAACTGTAAAAATTTATTGTGACTGGTTTCGTTTGTGTCGGTATATTAAACCAAAATCTTTCATTTGTCACTTGAAGTGCTTCCATTTAAAAGCATAGTCAAGATGCAACTTCTTGTAAATTATTGTAAAAGAAGGAAAGAGAATATTGTTACACTATTAAACCATGTTTGCATTAAGTGTGGTGAGGTTAGATTGTGACAGGATGTTGGTGGTTTTTCTACCAGTAATACACAGCACAGGTTTGGCTTTATTTATGCCTGTAGGAAATGCGATTGGTTAAACGTCATGGACTCCCTTTTCTACTAAGGTATAGGATGGTGTCTTCTTGGAAAGGGTTTTGGTGTTGGCAAGTGCAATCGTAA
>JAXCGZ010021922.1:12500-15000 GCA_037179515.1 Halocaridina rubra | reverse complement strand
AATGATAGTAAATAGCATGGTATAAGACACAAATAAATAAAAAGTGAAAGAATGAGACTTATCTCCTCTAGAGCAAAATTTGAGAGACAATATAAACACTATTCAAAATAAGGATTACAGTCACTAAAGCCTAGATTCAGAAATCATATTTTCTGTCATTTAACTGTACTAAGCTCTGCTTCGATTTTTTTTTTTCAATAAATATGGGTTCTAAACCTCACTGGCATAGTTTAGATGAAGCCTTACTGAATTTAAGCAGAGCCCTAAATATCATATCTGAATTTACGAATTATCTCATAAGTCTTTCAAAATTCATAAATTCTGTCATTGGACTACAGCCGTGATTAAAGGACTACATTCTGATAAAAGTTTAACTCGCAGAGTCGACCTTAATACAGTTCAGAATTCGGATTCAGAAATCAAACCCACTGTACCTGAGCAAAGCGAGAACGTTAACATTAGAGTCTGATTTCTTAATGTTTTAACACCCTTAATCAACCTTATGACTTTTTCAACACACAGGATCTGAAATCAGACGTCTCTACCTTCTGAATCTGTATTCTAAAAGTCTTTTAACAGGAGGATTCGGCCCTAAAAGTTCACCGAATTCAAAATCTCAAGTTCATATTTATAGCATTGAACCTCCACAGATTTACTAACATCGAAATATGCATATTAAAAAGTCACAGTGTAACAATTTAGTACATTTACATAATCACTCTCACAGGCAGACCCCAATACTCACTAATTCCCCTCTCCTGGTGAGTCTCTTTTTCATTCATTATTTCACTTCAAATCTTTCCTTAAAATAATGAGTCTGCAAGTGTCAATACTTATTTTAGGTGACTGAATGATAGAGATTATCATGTACTGCTGAATATGATGAATGCATATTTGCAAGTGTCAACATATGTTAAAGGTGACTGAACAACGGAGAAAGTCACTACTTGCTATGGGTAACTGAATAACAGAGTATGTTAAGTACTGCTGGAAACGTTGAATGAAAGTCTGCAAGTGTCAACAACTGTTATAGACTGAATGACAGAGATGATTACCTAATTCTGTAAACGTTGTATGAAAGTTTGCATGTGTCTACATTTGTCATTAGGTGATTAAATAACAGGAGATTATCACATACTGCTGAAAACGTTGAATGAACGTTAGTGTCATCACTTATCATAGGTAACTGACAAACAAAGATTATTACGAACTGCTGAAAACGTTGAATGTATAGTCTGATGAATTCCAGAAAGGGGAACAGCTACGGCAAGCTCTCCACTGAGGAGACCTCGAACGGCCACTGAGACATCTGGAGGACCATCAACACCCACAAGCTGTTTACGAAGTTTACCGAGAGAAGTGGTGTTGGGCATATTCTGAGAGGCGGAAGAGATAATAATAATATATAAGGAAATCACAAATAGTTTTGCTAAGGCTGTGGGTTAAATTATATTTCAAAGAAACAGCAATTATTAATTTTTTGAAGAAAAAAAAAGATATATGTATACAAAAGTGAAGTTTTATCAAACAGGCTGAGAAAAGGACGATATATATATATATATATATATATATATATATATATATATATATATATATATATATATATATATATATATATATATATATATATATATATATATATATATATATCATAAAGTACTCATTAAATTCATGGTCTTATCAGTTGTCTTGTCAAACTATACATAGATAACGTGACCTTAAAAAAACAAAACAATAGAATTCTCTCTTTCTTGATTCGGGTTTTCTTCTTTTACATGTGCACTAAATTCAAATAAATTTTACCATAATTGTAGGTTAAATTCTGATATTAAATGATAAATAAATTGCAAAATCTTAAAAAGAGGAAAAATAACGATACAATGTATAAATAAGTGGAGTGTCAGCATACGCAGAGAAAAAAAAACACAAGAAAGGCTCGCAAAAGAATCAAATATAATCAAATCAAATCAAATCAAAACATTTATTTCCATTTTGTACAATGGTTATTCAACATTAATAGTAACTTATAAGTAGACATGTAATTAAACTAATAAATAAAATATAGTTAAATTAAATGTAGCTTTCATAGAAAATAATAATGCTGAAATAAAAATGTTAACAATAATGTTAATAATAAAGTAGTAAGTATGCCACTAGATACAGGATCGTTATTATCGGCATCATTTCCATATTTGTTTCCTTACAATGAGAATAATTAGTTCTTAATGAGCAGCAACTATTTGTCCAAAAGAAAACTATATAGTTTGCCTTTGAAAGCTGTGAAGGAGGATGCATTTTTAAGATGCTCTGGAATATTATTCCAGAGTGTTGGCCCTTTGATAGTGATCATCTTTGAACCTGCTTCTGTGTTTGTTCTGTGAATAAAGAGCTCACTGCTCTGTCTTGTGTTGGTTCCCCTTATATCCCTGACTGTTTTTAAATCAAATAGCCAGCTAGGATAATAATGGTCCAAAATTTTGAATACAAAAACATAAATAGC
>JAXCGZ010021922.1:0-7500 GCA_037179515.1 Halocaridina rubra | reverse complement strand
AGGAAAAATATTAATCTCGGACCTTAGAAAATACAAGTTAAGTATATTTGTCTTGCCAAAATCGCCATACTTACCGTGAATACGGCCAAAACAATGCATTCTGAAGAATTACCAAAGGCCGTCATACTTAAATAGGTCAGAATGAGGGATCTAGAACCATGAATACACGTATTATACCCGTTTATGTCACATGGAGACGCGTTCTATACACGTTCAGATACCATGCACAACCTGTAAAAATCGTTTTAATAATTACAGAAAAATAAAAAATAAATTAATTGTGCCTCTAAACAAAAACAGAAAGTGTCAATTTAGTCTAATCCTTTTAAGTGAGATTAAGTTAGGTTTGGTTAGGTTGGGTTAGGTTAAGTTAGGTTGTAACTCTTTTTCACTTGTACACTTAATTGAAAGCATAATTGGAAGCATAAGTGAAAGCATAAATGGAAGAGTAATTGAAGGAATAATTGAAAGCGTAATTTAATTAAACATCACAGCCATTAAATACATCATAAATTAAATGTAAGATTATAAAAACAAAGAAAACCGACCGTAGTAATCATTAAATTTTACCATTAAAGCAATTTATAAGCATCAACTTTAGAGTACACACAATTTCATATAAGAGTTCATATAAGAGTTTAAATTAACAATATTAATTAAAGAAAAAAAATACTTTAAGAGAGTTAATAATAATATTGATTTTTTTCTCTACAACATGCCTTTAATGGCTTAGTAAGTTCAGGACTCAACCGAGATACCAAATGATTAAAGTTAGAGTTGACGCATTTCCATGGCACATTTGGGGAAATTTTCGCTTACCTTATGCCAAGAAAGAAGGGAAAGCAATGGACCATGTCTTCTAACCCCTGCCGATTCAGCAGGGGCAATGAGTACGCAGATGGAATTAAGAGGTAGATATGTGGCACCAACTTCAAAATGAACTCAAGAAAAACGAATTGTCATGCATAATCCTGTCCAGAAGCTCTGCGCATATAAATGCATATATGTATGTATGTATGTATGTATGTATGTATGTATGTATGTATGTATGTATGTATGTATGTATGTATGAATGCATGTATGTATTTATGTTTATATGTGTATATATATATATATATATATATATATATATATATATATATATATATATATATATATATATATATATATATATATATATATATATATATATATATATATATATATATATATATATATATATATATATATATACTATATATATATATATATATATATATATATATATATATATATATATATATATATATATATATATATATATATATATATATATATATATCAGGAACCTTAAAGAGAATTTCATTAAAACGAATAATTTCAGTATGTCATTTTTATTACAAGTTTGCACATTTTAATGAAAAGAGCATTATTACAACGCTTAAAATGCTAATATTCTATTCTATATATATATATATATATATATATATATATATATATATATATATATATATATATATATATATATATATATATATATATATATATATATATATATATATATATATATATATATCACTTATGCTATGTGAAATATTCTTTATTATTATTACGCTTATATATTACCATATTTATTCATGTTGGTTATATTTGACAAATTATTCTTTTATTTGCATATTATTACGTGTTTTCTACTCTTAGTCTACCATTAATCTTTTCTGCGATTTTTTATTTATATATAATAAGGTAATTGATAGAGTTTTTGAATATTATATTTAGTTTTTCTAAGTAACTCTTTTAACAAAAAAATTTGCATGGTTCTCCAAATTTGGTGTTTGTAGTTAACATATTTTTCTCAACTCACTTTGTTTCAATAGTTAAAACAATAATGATAACAATATATGCTTTAATTTTTCACCCTTCAATGGGCCTCCTCGTACTCATGATGGATCCCATTGAAGAGTGAACACATGTTTTTATTCTTCCCTTGATTAATTAACTTGCTAAACATTCTGAATATAAATTTGACCAATTTTGAAACTCTTTCTATTTATTCATTAATATTTATTTCTATTCATTACAGATATTTTTCTTTTTAGTTTCTCTCCTTTCACCTCCATTAAATATATTCTTAACATCCATCAACATTTATTTTGCTATAATTCTACTTATGAAACAGAAGAAGTCCATAAATAAAACTTAAACTAAAAGCAGATGTACTATATTACGACCGAGATGCGTTCCTCTTCAGGCTCTCGTAGCTTAGTCGTGATATGATACATCTACTCTCTACTTTGGGTATTAGTGATGGTCCTTTTCTGTTTTAGAGTGTGCTGTTTTAAAACTACCTAATTTGCAAATCTAGGTATATTTAATTATCTTATTATCATTGATTCTTGGCAGATCTTCCATATTTTGCTTCTCTTTTTTTTTTTATTATCTCTATTCTCACATTTATGAAGGGTCGGTGTTCCTAAAAAGGCTCCTCCATAGTCCTCAGTATTGTGTCTAATCTTCTCTCAGCCCTTCACCTTTCCTTCTCTAGTTGAAGTACTCTACGGTAAATTATCTCCATGTTTCACTATCATAGTTTACTTATGTTATCAAAATCCAAGTATTCATTTAGTTATGTCTTATTTAATCAATGAAATCACCCTTTTAACTGTGATTCAAATTCTGCAGTCTTTTGTGAATACATAAACACATCGTACGTTTAATCTTTACATCAATAGAGCCATTTCAATATAATAGTAACAAAATTAAAATTTAGATTTTAATTCGATTTTTTTGGGCTATAGGGTTTGATTTTTAAATGAGTTTATTAATTTGTTATATTTCATGTACATCTAAGGTGGTTCTATGAACATTTTTAATTTCTACAGAGACGTTTAAAACTTCTGATAATACGGACTGAAATCCATGTGTCAAAACTAATTCATTTTTTTTTACCAGTTCTGATGGCATCTTATGATATATATTCTTAAGAACTTAAAAGCTTTTGAAATATTATCTTGAGTAGCTAAGATTTCCATTGTAAACAATAATTCTTACGGTTTCTTTTATCTCATTTTTGTAATTGAATCATTATTACCTCTGCTTCCTCTATCTATATTCTTAAAGAAGTTGAAAAAAATAAAAATAAAAATAAAACATAATCTTAACTCATTTGAATCCCAATTCAAGCACGGATCTCTTTTCATCCCCACGGTACACATCCAATGATTATTAATGACATTTTAAAAGTTAATTCCAAGCAACTTAAAACTCCCAATTTTCAAAACCGAGTCTTGTCTGACCTTCCAATTTTCAATGGTGTTAAAGTAATTTGTCCCTACTTCTGTGTCCTAATTTGTCCCTACTTCTGCCTCCCAATTTGTCCCTACTTTTGTCTCCTGTATACGTCTTCCTAATGATTTTAAAGGCTTTTTATAATTGAATTTCAACCAATTCAAATCTCTATTTTCAATACCAATTCTTTTGTGGCCTTCCAGAATTCTTGGTTTTAAACTGATTTATCCCTACTTTTGTACGAAGGTTCCTAACAATCTTAAAGACATCTTGAAACTTAATTCTAAACATATAAAACCACTATATTTTCAACACTGATTCTTGCAAGGGTCTTTCAGAGTTTTTAATTTTGAACTGATTATTCACCTCCCTTTGGATCTTGTAATCATGTTCCTAAAAATCTCAAAGACATTTTATAACTCAAATCACCAATTTGAAATCCCATTTTTCAAGCTGACTGTTGCTAGGGCCTCCAGAATTCATATTTCTCCCTCCCTCTGCCTCCTGTGAGCATGTTTCTACCGTTCTCAGAAACATTTAAAGGCTTAATGCTTAGGCAATTTCAAACTCTTATTCTTAACACCGATTCTTGCGAGGTCTTCCAGGTTTGGGCTTAGAGTTGACATGTCCCTCCCTTTGCCAGCGTTTGATCCATCTGTAAACAGTGGCTTGACTAACTCCCGTTGCCCAGGATATCTTTTGAACGGAGTCTCCCCAAAACCACATCCAAATAATTTGTGCTCTTATGTTCATAACGTCCGGTCTCTCGTAGGACTGCTCAGTTACCCTCTGGTGCCTGGAAGAGAAGGAGGCGTTTGTTGTAGAGCTGGATAACCCCCAAAATAACTTATTTGTTTATAAATATATCCAATGAAGTACCTCGCAAAGCTAAATAACCTCAAACAATGTCAAAAAATGTTAGGTAACCCCAGAGGCGTATACAGTAAAGCTGGATAATCCCCTGCATTAGTCTCATTTTTATAAATATATCCTTCTCATGTACCTTGCGAAGCTAATTAACCTAAAAAAATAATATAAAAATTTTAGATAATCCCGGATATGTATGTTATAGATCTGGATAACCCACAGAATAAATTGCATGTCTACAAATATACATATACCTACTCAAGTACCTGGTACAGTAAAAAAAAAAAAAAAAAAAAAACTTTTGAGTTATTTTGAAATGAGCTTTTCTCAGAATGTGTTTTCTAAAGATGACCTTTACCCTGCAAAATCCAAAAGATGCTTTTAAAATATACCTAGCAATATTAGTCCCCCAAAAACACATTGAAAGATAAGTATTACCCCATGTAATACTTTGCGAATGTAGCCAGCCCCAAAAAATCCTTTAAAAGTTTAATTTTATAACCCCCTTAGGTAGATAAAGTGCAAGACGATAAAATCCAAGAAAAATTCCTATTAGATAAAGAACCTATAAAATACCTCGCAAGGGTAGATAACCTCTGCAAACACATTGAAAAGATTACCCAAATGAAACATCCTGAACAGCTACATAAACCCAAGATACTTTAGAAAAACTCCTTGAAAACCCATGTAAGTACTTTGAAGAGCATTACCTCTATTACTATATACAAATATACATTGTAAACCTTTGTAAGTACCTTAAAGACAAATACTTCCATTACACTTAATAAGATGACCTTGAAAACCCTACTAAAAACCTTGAAAAGACATATATTTCCATTGTACTTCACAAAGAGATCTTGAAAACCCTAACAAATATCTTGAAAAGACAGGTGTATCCATTACACTTCACAAAATGACCTTGAAAACCCCAATATATACCTTGAAAAGATAGATATCTCCATTGTATTTCACAAAGAGATCTTGAAAACCCTAAAAAATACCTTGAAAAAACAAATACCTCCATCACACTCTCCATAAAAAAAAACGAAAATTCTTGTAGATACCTCGAAAAAAAAAACCTCCATTACACATCACAAAAATATCTTGAAAACCCTTGTATATGACTTGAAAAGACTAACATCTCCATCACACTTGATAAAAAGTACTTTGAAAACCCTTGCAAATGCCTTGAAAAGGCAAACATCTCCATCACACTTGATATAAATACCTTGAAAACCCCTGAAAATATTTTGAAAAGACAAATGCCCCCATTTAATACCCTGAGCTTCGTGACTTTCATAAGCACTTTTTAAGCATATTTTGTAAATTTAACTAACCAAAGGTATAATGAAGAGAGGATAACGAAATCTTTCATGTAGCAGAAATCCCTATTAACCAGTTTAATGAGTATGATATTAAAAGTGCAGGATCTAAGATAGCATGATATCTCCATGAACTGTTGAGTGCAGAATAAGATTTCTGCATCTAGTGATGGAACAGCCTCCTTTGTCAGCTTTTTTTTTAATGGAAAGAAATGTCCCGACTCATACCACTCACGCAATATAAAGAAAAAATACAAGGTAGATATACTTTTTAAATGTATGTATGTATATATGTATGTATGTATGTATGTATGTATGTATGTATGTATGTATGTATGTATGTATGTATGTATGTATGTATGTATGTATGTAACGCTTAACATCTTGAAAGAAATAGTGAAAGTACACAGCTGCAGCTGTGAAAAAATAATCAACTCAAGCTATTGTGAAAAACAGCCGAAAATCGCAAAAACTGGTATTAAAAAAAAAATCTACAAATCTGGCGTGAATTTGTGAAAAAAAAACATTTCGAAGTAGCAATAGAAAAAAAAATATTTATATTAAACAAATAAATACATAAATAATCATAAATCCGAGACATATAGTACCAAAAAATAGAAAGATGGAAACAGTGAAAAATGAAGAAATACTTAAAAAAAAAAACTGGAAAGTTGAACAAAGCAGTAAGAACGGAACGGATTTATATTAATTTACATCCATAATAACAGGAAAGGAAACTTACATGCCACAGAAATTATTTTAACCCAAAGTAATGTATTTACTCATGCGTAGTACAAAACATATACATAAACAAATACTCACCATTATAAGAGAAACACAAATTTAACTTACGTAGAATAAGACATTAGGCTACTTGGTGTGAACTGTAAAGATCGAGATACTGACAACCTCCCTCTACAACCTCTTCCGGGTAACTGAAGCAGCTCAAGAGGATAACGATTCAACGTTTGTTTTGTTTCCCTCAAAATCTCGTCTGCTATCAAGTCCAAAACAAATTTATGAAAATCGTAATGCGCACGTGTGAACGAAAACGTATTATTGCGCATGCACGTGAGCGTGTACTTTACCAAATGTATTTTTAACTGAATCGTTGCTACAAGAGAATAATTTAGTGGATAAATAAGTAATTTCTTAATGAAGAGGCTTCTTACTTTCCTGTGTTCTTTGTAATTTGTGGTTAATGTTCTGTTTCAGAAAGAGAGAGAGAGAGAGAGAGAGAGAGAGAGAGAGAGAGAGAGAGAGAGAGAGAGAGAGAGAGAGAGAGAGAGAGAGATTTAACGTACGTTATGTATATATATATATATATATATATATATATATATATATATATATATATATATATATATATATATATATATATATATATATATATGTATATATATACATATATATATATATATATATATATATATATATATATATATATATATATATATATATATATATATATATATATATATATATATATATATATATATATATATATATATATATATATATATATATATATATATATATATATATATATATATATATATATATATATATATATATATATATATATATATATATATATATATATATATATGTATGTATATATGTATATATATATATATATATATATATATATATATATATATATATATATATATATATATATATATATATATATATATATATATATATATATATATATATATATATATATATATATATATATATATATATATATATATATATATATACGCACGCATACATGCACACACTTGAAAAAGCACATAGCTAAGCTTGAAAAAGTTCAAAGACATACCACGAAACTGGTGCCAGAAATACGCAATCTCAGTTATGATGAGAGGCTGAGGGAATTAGACTTATCATCACTCGAAGCTAAAAGATTGAGGGGGGATATGGTGACAGTCTTTAAATTCCTTCATGGTTATGATTGAGTGGATAGGGATCGATATTTTGATATGGCTGGCTTTAGAACTAGAGGTCATAGTTTGAAGCTTCGTAAGAAAACTGT
>JAXCGZ010021921.1:20000-25046 GCA_037179515.1 Halocaridina rubra | reverse complement strand
CCTCCTGTTCTTTCAAGTTATTGACGGTAAATAACAACTAAATTTCATGTCTTTTATAAATCATTCACATGTTTGCCTAAGTAGCTGAATTTTAACACAGTGAATTGTTTTTATTAATATCTACCTATCTATCTATCTATCTATCTAAATATATATATATATATATATATATATATATATATATATATATATATATATATATATATATATATATATATATATATATAAACTCGTGAAGAAATCATGCATTGTTCAGAGATGCTATGTCAGTATGAAAATGATAATGTTAGAATTAAGCTCACACTTTTTCGGACGGATATCAACCCACTCTCTTGATCTGGGCTTGGGACAGGCACTGAACTTTGCTAACTTAAGGGGGGTTTACGCGGTCAAACGGTTCGTCGAACGCGGTTCGAGACAAGTGTTTGAAGTGATGTTCGAACGTGTGAACGGGGTATTTGGTTGTCGAACACGGAACAGACAAGTGTTTGAAGTGATGTTCGAACGTGTGAACGGGGTATTTGGTTGTCGAACACGGAACGTGTTCGACAACCAAATACCCCGTTCACACGTTCGAACATCACTTCAAACACTTGTCTGTCGAACCGCGCTCGACGAACCGTTTGACAGTGTAAGCCCCCTTTTACTCCATCATCGACTGGATTGCAAGGGAGTAACAGCAATATCCAGTCATTTTAAACAAAATCCCCAAACAAGTATCTGAAATAATTTCTGTTCTGTTATTGTATCTTTGAACAATACTAACATTCCAGTTAAGACATTCGTCCATGAATCTTTGAATTAAAGCCAAACACTGGCCTTCAAGAGACTAGCGAGAAACAGTGACTCCACCTGAATATTGGAAATACTACCTAAAAGATAACTGTTATGACTATGTACAAGTACTACCCCTATGCACAAATTTCCACTGACGGCATTTTTCAGACAAAAACTCTGAGCTCTAAGTTCTAGTTTCACAAAAATTCTCCCTTACTACATAATTTTCTATATATTTTTTATAGAAATCTTCTTATGCGTTGTTTGTTGTTGAAATTTTATGGGATATTACTTTGAAACAGGCTTTCTTCCAAAGGATATTTCAACAGTTGACACGGATATAGCTTGGAGCTTTCAGGTATTTAATTTGAGTCCAAATATATAATCAGAAGTTGGGTTATATCATTCATATTTTTATTTATTAATTTTCTAAATAATTCTGTTTTATTGGTTTGTTGTTGAATTTTCGTGGAATGTGAACTTAGATATCCTGTTGTTTCCATAAGGCTATTTTCAAGTTAGATTATTATTGGATTATAGGTCTTCATAAATCTTTTTTGTTGTTGTTTGATGTAGAATTTTCGTGGAATATAACTTTGACACCCTGTTATATTCCTCAAGAATATTCCCACAATATGACAAAAAGGGAAGCGTGAGAGACTCAGATCTGGGTATAAACACATTTAGAATTCGCTAAGAGAAGAAACTGCAGCGTTAAATGCACTCATAAGCTAAATAAAGATAGGGAATGCTTGTATAAAGAAAATAAAAAGAGGAGACGGAGAGTGCGAGCATGGGGCTCCTGCCTGTGATCACAATGAGGTAAATACACACACACACACACACACACACACACACACACACACACACACACACACACACACACACCACACGCAAGTACATATACAAAGACATGCAAAATTACACACATATTTGCTTCTTGGGTCCTAATATATATCATTGTAAGTGCCATCTGGGTACTTTTCTCTATTACAGGGTAAATGGTCAACAGGTAATGAAACTGTATATCAAATTGACATGGAAATGAAAATGGAGGGGAAGGTGGATGAAAAAATGTTGAGTACAAAAACGGTTGAGAAATTTATTATTATTATTATTATTATTATTATTATTATTATTATTATTATTATTATTATTATTATTATTATTATTATTATTTATTATTATTTATTATTATTATTATTATTATTATTATTATTATTATTATTATTATTATTATTATTATTATTGGTTATAGAAGAGAAAGAATACTGCCATATTATTCCAAAACATACCATAGGAGGAGACTACATGTGATATCCTGGGTAAAAGCACGGGTTTTTGGTCTTACCGTAGTTATTCTCTCTCTCTCTCTCTCTCTCTCTCTCTCTCTCTCTCTCTCTCTCTCTCTCTCTCTCTCTCTCTCTCTCAGTTAATACGATGTGGCAGGTAGGGTCATTGACCTCATACTGGGTGTCCTTGGCAGACGCGGTCCTAGAGAACTGAACTCTTTGACTTCGTTCTCGTCGTTTGCAACGACGCAACCGCGTTCAACATCTGGGTGCCCTTAACGCTCTCTCTCTCTCTCTCTCTCTCTCTCTCTCTCTCTCTCTCTCTCTCTCTCTCTCTCTCTCTCTCATCACACACACACACACACACACACACACACACACACACACACACACACACACACACATAATTGATGCTTTATTTCATACCATGACCAAGTAGTACATGGTTTTGCACATTCTCTCTCTCTCTCTCTCTCTCTCTCTCTCTCTCTCTCTCTCTCTCTCTCTCTCTCTCTCTCTCTCTCTCTCTCACACACACACACACACACACACACACACACACACACACACACACACACACACATAATTGATGCTTTATATCATACCATGACCAAGTAGTACATGGTTTTGCTCTCTCTCTCTCTCTCTCTCTCTCTCTCTCTCTCTCTCTCTCTCTCTCTCTCTCTCTCTCTCTCTCTCCTTCAAGTAGTATGAAGAATACAATTATTCTAACAGCATTTACTTCTATCTATTTATAGATCTTCCTCCGCCTCAACTAATCTCCTATCCTCTGCATTGCTATAGAGGCCTTTTGAAAGTGTGCTTTTTAACATGTGTATTGAGAAATGTGTTGCATATTGTGCAATTTCTATGGCCTGTATAGATGTTGCTGCTGGTACTGCTACTACTACTACTACTATTACTACTACTACTATTAAATTAGCTTTCATTTTTCTCCGCATTATAGCATTCAATTATCTTTATATTGCTACTACTGTTACTGCTACTAAGTTTGCTTTCGTTATTCTGTGCATTGTACCATTCATTTATATGTATTTTGCTATTACTACTACTATTGTTATTACTATTAAGTTTACTTTCGTTATTCTCTTCATTGTAGCCTTCAATTATGTTTATATTGCTACTACTACTATTACTACCACTACTAATATTATTACTATTAAGTTTGCCTTCGATATTTTCTGCATTGTAGCATTCTGATATGTGTTATATTGCTATTACTATTACTATTAAGTTTGCTTTCGTTATTCTCTGCGTTATAACATTCAATTACGTTTATATTCCTACAACTAGTACTGCAACTACTTCTATTGGTTGTTTTCGTTATACTCTGATTGCAATATTCAGTTAAGTTATATTGCTAATGTTGCTACTACTACTACTACTGGTAATGCTACTACTACTATTACTAATAATTACACTAACTACAACTACTATTACTGCTAATATTGTTACTATTATTTTTTTATTGTTTTGTTTTCGATGTTGCTCATTTATTAAAGATTGTTATCGAAACAAAGTGGGACAACCAATCGAGTACTTATTTTTCTCTTTGCTGTTCTTAGAACTCCTGCTACTACTATTATATACTCTTTTTTTTTTTTTTCTTTGTGTCTGCTGTCTTGCATGTCTGCTGTCAACTTGCCCCACAACATTTCCGCTTGCGAGTGTAAATAGCCTATTCCAACATCTGGGACGCAGCCGGGCGCCCACCCCCACTGCGGTGCCCCCGCGTAACCTGCAGGCGCTTCTCCGGGGACGGGACTGCTTCGCCTGGAGTGCGAGCCGCGCGTTCTAGCCAGCGCTAGCGCCAAGGGTCAGTGCTCTGTCTAAATATATTTCATAAATCGTTTGTTTTTCCCTTATATTAGGTAAAAGAAAAATTGCTCTGGCATACACTGATCATATTTTCCTTACCACTTATTCATTCCTTTTAATCATATATGATGGCTGTTGCTTTGAAGTCCCCGACGCTGAAAGAAAACAACCTTTGCCCAAATTTGCTGTAGAAGAAACCACATTCTTGCGGGTCCCGTTAGAGGCGCATCGTTAAATGGCTCCGGTAATGACCTTGTAAGTTGGAATCTTGGGTCGTTGTCCCCGAGGTACTTGACCTGGCTGCAGACGAGTTAGACGAGATCTCGACTGAGGGACAAGTTTAAGGGATAGCAGGGGGAAAGGGGGGGGGTTAGGGAGCCAGGGTTTGGTCTGTTGGTAGTTGTCAAAGTAGTTGTAGGTCGGGGTTATCTATTCTGAAGGGGGGTTTACACGGTCAAACGGTTCGTCGAACGCGGTTCGACAGACAAGTGTTTGAAGTGATGTTCGAACGTGTGAACCAAGGCCAAATACCCCGTTCACACGATCGACATCACTTCAAACGCGTGTCCGTCGAACCGCGTTCGACGAACCGTTTGACCGTGTAAACCCCCCTTTAGAATAGATAACCCCGACACGTTCCGTGTTCGACAACCAAATACCCCGTGTTCACACGTTCGAACATCACTTCAAACACTTGTCTGTCGAACCGCGGTCGACGAACCGTTTGACCGTGTAAACCCCCCTTTTGGCTTTGGGTAATATACAAAGCTTATGGAGGAAGGGAACATGGTGCTGACGGGGACCATAAGCATGCCTTTACCTGTATTTTGTTTTAAGGGGAGTTTATGGGGGTAATTTTATATTCAGTTTTGGGTCATGCATCATTCGAAGATTTTCCACTGTTAAGCAGGAGTTTGGTATATAATAAGAGCTGTGTTCAATTACATTAAATACTACCAATATAATACTTAAAAAGTTACGTGAATGTCAAAGAGGGAAGGAAGGAGGAGTTTTGAGACATGAATTTGACCATATTGTAGTTTGTGGTAGACAGAGTTTAGAGGTATTGATATATATATATCTTTTTGGCTAATAGAACGTTTCCAATGACTCGACAAGGATTAGAGGAAGGGAAGGG
>JAXCGZ010021921.1:2500-5000 GCA_037179515.1 Halocaridina rubra | reverse complement strand
TTCTCCATTCAGACACTGAGTGTCTTACTCTAACCCTCTGTTCCCTTCCTTCTAAGTAAGTTTTTATCCATTCCAAGACATTTCCACCTATTCTAGCCATTGATTGCAGCTTCCTAATAAGTCTCCCATGTGGAACAGTGTCAAACGCTTTCTGGAAGTCTAGGAATATGCAATCTGCCCAACCCTCTCTTTCCTGTAAGATTTGGCTTACCTCATCATAAAATTCTAATAAGTTTGTTACTGTTGATCTTCCTTCTCTGAAGCCATGTTGCCTCACTGACAAAAAGTTGAAGGATTCCAAGTGAAGAGAGATATGTTTCCTTAGTAGTTTCTCCATAAGTTTGCAAACTATGCTGGTCAAGGAAACTGGTCTATAGTTCAGAGCCGTATCCCTCCTTCCCTTTTGAAGATAGGTATCACATTTGCTTGTTTCCAGCATCTTGGAATCTCCCCCGACTCCAATGACTCCTTAAATATGATACTTAGTGCCACTGATATTGTGTTTGCGCATTTTTTAAGCACATGAGGGGATATGTCATCAGGACCTGTAGCTTTATGAACATCTAAATCCATCAGCGCCTTGCATACCTCTGTGGCTGTAAGGTTGATGTTCTCTAATACCGGCCCTTGAGCTTCTATCACTGCAATCTGAGGGGGTGGGGTATTTTCTACTGTAAATACTGACTGAAACTCCTTGTTCAATTCTTTGCAGATCTCTTCGTCCGTCTCAGTGATGCTTCCATCCGCTCTCTTTAGCCTTAAAACCTGTTCTTTTACCTTCAGTTTTCCTCTGATAAAGCTGTGGAAAAGCTTGGGATTTTCTTTAGCCTTCCTGGTGATGTCCCTCTCATAATCTTTCTCTGCCTCTCTCCTTTTACTTAGGTAGTCATTTCTTGCTCTTTTGTAGGTTTGCCAGGCATTTATGTTTTTTCTCCTCCTATACCTTTTCCAGCATTTGTCTCTCCACTCCTTAGCTCTTTTACACCCATTATCGAACCATTTCTCTCTGGCATGAATTACACCTACTTTGGTGACAGGTATGCAGCAATCTACTATCTTCCCATATTTCTCACAAAAGATGTCATACATTTCTTGTACAGATTTGTTGTAAAATAAGGTTCTCCAGTCAATAACTGCAAAAAGCTCATTCATTTTGATGTAATCTCCTTTCTGATAGTTCCTCCTCATGTCCTCAGTGCCTCTACTCTCAGGAAGAATGTCTTCAATGATATACTCCATCAACAACACACAGTGGTCACTCTTTCCAATTGGTGGTTCATACTCAATATTTTCAATATCCAACACATTATCTGTGAACACCAGATCAAGTAGTGATGGCTCATCCCCACCCCTGGCTCTTGTTGGTTCCATTACATGTTGGTGTAGGAAATTCCCTTGTACGCAATCTAGGAATCTTGCCCCAAAGGAGTCCTCACCACTGTGTGGGTCAAGATTTATCCAATCTATCTCTTTATGATTAAAGTCTCCCATAATCAAAATCCTACATTTTTTCTCCCGCGCCATGTTAACAACTGAGTTTATGACTTCAATCGTACCTATATGACTTTCCTCATAAATTTCAAGCCTATTTTGGTTCCTTGGTGGGTTGTATACAACAGTTATTATAATGCTCTCTGACCCAGTATTTATGCGAGCAACAAGAAATTCCCTGAACTCACTTTCTATAGCCAAGTTTATCTCTTCAGCTTGAATCCTCTCACTTATGAGCAGTGCTATCCCTCCACCAGTCCTCTCAGATCTTTCGACCCTTAGTATTCTGAAGCCCTTAGGAAAAACTGTGACACTGTTTATGTCCTCACTCAACTTAGTCTCTGTAATTGCTACTATATCTGCCTTACTGTTGTGAATCCTATCTTTTAATTCTACTGCCTTACCAGCTAATCCATCAGCATTTGTGTATAACAATCTTAATGAGGCCCCATCCCCTGATCTTCTGTCATTATCTTCTTTATCTCCCCTTTGTCTGGAAGTATTCCGTAACGAAAAATTTTTTTCTCTTCCTCATTTCTTTCATCATTTAACCTTCTTGCCTCTTGCAACAAGTTTTTGATCTTTCCCATCTCTTCCTGTGTTCTGGAAGAGATGGGAAAGATCAAAAACTTGTTGCAAGAGGCAAGAAGGTTAAATGATGTGTTTGTGTGTGTTTGTGTGTGTGTGTGTGTGTTAGTGAAAGAAAGAGAGAGAAAGAGAAAAAATACCCAAAAAGAAAAATAATTTTCACCCTGGAATTAAATAACTGTACATTCGCCCAAACTGCCAGAAATAAATTAAATTAAGAAAAAAGGTTACAGTGAACAAAAGCCCTCAGGCATAGCTACGCAGTTAGTAGAAGAAGAAGAAGAAGAAGAAGAAGAAGAAGAAGAAGAAGAAGAAGAAGAAGAAGAAGAAGAAGAAGAAGAAGAAGAAGAAGGAGAAGAAGAAGAAGAAGAAGAAGAAGAAGAAGAAAGAAGAAAGAAGAAAGAAGAAGAAGAAGAAGAAG
>JAXCGZ010021920.1:0-25070 GCA_037179515.1 Halocaridina rubra | reverse complement strand
TAGTGCCTGTTAATAAGTTGCTGATTGCAGAGGCCATAGAGCCTGTGAATAAGTTGTTGATTGAAGAGGCCATAGAGCCTGTTTATAAGCTGTGGGAGCCAGAGAGTATTGGAGTAAAGCAAGAAGTGCATTACGAAGATAAAGCTACACTTGGAAGTGTTACAGATTCTGTTCCCTGGAAGCCTATCCACACTCCTCTCCCACACAATTTTCAGAGTGCCTTTGGACAAATGAAGTCTCTAACAGAACAGTTGGAGGAAATATTGGAGAATGTTCATGTAGGTAATTTGTTGGATGCTTGTACCAGTGAAGAGAAACAGTTTGATATATGCAATACTGCAGATGTAGAGTGGGAAAAGGCCAAAATATCACTGCAAGCATTGAATTCCAAAAATGCAAGACTTCAAAGGGTACTGGATCAGCGCCTTTCTGAAAAATCTAGATCTCCTAACGTATCAATCTTTAGTTTAATCTGGAATATAAATACAGACAAGTTGTCGTTGAAAGGTCTGAAGGCTAGAGATGAAGTGCTGACAAAGCAGAAACTTCTGTCACTAGTGGGTATATTTTTGGACCCCTTAGGTCTAATATCACCCTTACTATGAAGAGGGAAAATTCTTATTCAGAGAGCTTGGTCTGAAAAGCTCTCGTGGGAATATCTGATGTCAGAAGTATACGAAGAGGAATCATCAAATTATGAATGATCTGAATGTCAAGCTGCCCAAAGGGTTAAAGAATTGTGGACACGCTTAATCATTGATGATAAATTGTAGTACTGATGGGGAGACCCCCCATTTTTTCTTTTTTGGAGGGGCCCAGGATGTCTTGAATATATTTCAAGACAGTTTATTTCTACGTGCATTATGTAAGTGTTATTTTGCATATAGTTTCGTTTATTGTAACGTAAGTGCATGAATGTATACTTTTAGACTTAGCATGTATACTTATTAAGTTCTATCATGAATACACGTATATTCGTATGTATAATGTGTAGTTTATTAAGGAGGCTGGCCGTAGAAGACGTGGAGAAAGGAATGTAGGTCACTAATGGATTTTAGCCATTAACCCTTCACCTCCTTGATAACGCTTACTGCATCGCCTCGTTGAACAAAGAACTGTTGTAAGCAAGTCATAACTCAACTTAGTCCTAGTACCAAGGACCCCGACAAACTAGAGGAGTTTGTGGGACTTTCTTACAAATAATTAGTTGCCGTCGTGAGATGCTACGAGGCACTCATTCTTACTGTGTTTGTTGACAGTACTTATAAGTTTATTATTAGTGGTACTCGTGATATGACACGAGACACTCATGTTTAGTGTGTTCATTGACAGTACTTATAAGTTTGTTAAAGAGTAATTAGTTGTCTTCGTGAGACGTTACGAGACACTCAAGTAAAAAACGTGATAGAGATACGTGGATCAGAAGATATTCAATGAGTTTGATTGGGAATCCCGTGATTGCTGACGACATCAGGGTTATCCGGATAGATGAGTACAGATGCAATGCAGATTTACCTTATTTCTAACAATATTTATAACTACGTGTCAGGGACAGAATGAGCTCATTTAATTGAATACTCGTAGGTAGAATGTATGTTAGAAAATTTATTATTCTGTATGAGGAAGTTTTACGATAAGGTGAGGAGAGTTTATTTAAATATTCACATATCAACAGTTCATAAACCCCCTTATAAAATATGTGCATGTATGTCTATGCATGTAATATTAATTATATTTATTGGTAGAGGATTTAATTTTGAGATCGTGGTAGGCCTCTACTGAAGCCGTGTCAGGATTTCCGAATTTAGGGGGTTATAAGATCGAAGGGTAAATAACACACAGGAAATCCTCCACATCTGCTATCTAGGAATGAACACATTCTATCTGAATGCCACTCTATTCATATTACAGTTTCCTCCAACCTCACTCGTGGCTTTGTTTTCGCATTTAATTAAAATCTCAATCTAATTAGGCATCAGCTATAATCAAATTAACATATGTGAAAACATGAATCATACTTTACCCCGAATGGGACTTGAACCTAGCAAACATAATTATTGCATCAAGGCACAACCAACTACACCACAGAAGGTGTTTATTTGATTATAGTTGATGCCTATTTAGATTGAGATTTGAATTACATGCGAAAACAAAGCCATGAGTGAGGTTCGGGAAAACTGTAACATGAACAGAGTGGCATTCAGATATAATGTGTTCATTCCTAGTATAGAAGATAAAGCTGTAAGGTTTGTTTCCCTTTTAACCATTTGTGGTGAAGTTGGTAGCACCTTGGCAAGGTAATTATGTGTCTTAGGTTCGAGTCCCAGTCAAGGTAAAATATGATTCATGTTTTCACATACGATAATGTGTTTATTTGATTACAGTTGGTGCCTATTTAGATTGTGAGTTGAATTAACTGCAAAAACGAAGTCATGAGTGAGGTTGGGGGAAACTGTAATATGAACAGAGGGGCATTCAGATAGAATGCGTTCATTCCTAGTATAGCAGATAAAGCTGTAAGGTTTGTTTCCCTTTTAGCCTTTGTGGTGAAGTTGGTGGCACCTTGGGACGGTAATTGTGTCCTAGGTTCGAGTCCCAGTCAAGGTAAAATATGATTCATGTTTTCACATATGTTAATGTGTTTATTTGATTAAAGTTGATGCCTATTTAGATTGAGATTCAAATTAAATGCGAAAACTAAGCCACGAGTGAGGTTCGGGGAAACTGTAACATGAGCAAAGTGGCAGTTAGATAAAATGCGATCATTCCTAGTATAGCAGATAAAGATGTATGGTTTGTTTCCCTTTTAATCTTTTGTGGAGTAGTCGGTAGTGCTTTGGCACAGTAATTATGTGTCCTAGGTTCGAGTCCCAGTCAAAGTAAAATATGATTCATGTTTTCACATATGTTAATGTGTTTATTTGATTACAGTTTATGCCTATCTAGATTGAGAGTTGAATTAAATGAGAAAACGAAGCAGATAAAGCTGTAAAGTTTGTTTCCCTTTTAACCTTCTGCATCCCCTCCCTGTCTATAACATTTCTTAAGGGGATAGCGCGAACGCAGTCCCCTACTAACAAAAATTGCGCACCCGAGTTGACCACATTTGGGTCAATCGCAGGGGTCAGCATCACCGGAGTGCAATGGTGAGCCTCACCCTGGAGGAACCGCCTTCGTGATCACGGTGTCCTCTGTGCCAGGTAAGTATGAGATACCTACACATTGTGGAATCCAAACTCCTTAAGGCTGCACACTAGAAGCATCCACAATTTTATTTTATGCTTTGGCACATAATAGTTTTGGATATCGCAACCAATATGAATTATATAATTTTAAAAGGCAAAATATTATTTTTAAATGACAAAATAATGAGTAAAAATATGCTGAATATATTTTATTTTCATGTGTTTCCCTCCTAGTGATACTGAAAACAAAAACTTTAACATGATCCATGCCATTCTAAATATATTTCTGGATAAACAAATAAAAAAAAAAAATTCAAATTAAAATTTGTTCTACATATGAAAATTACATTGTAAAAAAAATATAAAATATAAATAATATATATATATATATATATATATATATATATATATATATATATATATATATATATATATATATATATATATATATATATAACCTTTAGTCTACCCACATACCTGAAACAATAAAGGAACACTAACAGGGCCAAGCTTAAACCGCGGGCCACAAGTGGAAGGTCCGCTCACCCTCAAGGGTGATCATCCAACAAAAAAAAAAAAAGGCCAAGCTTAGTTTCTACCTCTGTAAGAACTGTGTGTTGATATCCACCCACGAGGGTGGCCAGGCTGTAAATATATGAGTGAACATAGGTGCAGCCCAAACTAATATATATATATATATATATATATATATATATATATATATATATATATATATATATATATATATATATATATATATATATATATATATATATATATATATATATATATATATATATATATATATATATATATATTAGTTTTGGCTGCACCTATATTCACTCTTATATTTACAGTTCCAGACAATCCACTTAAGAGCAAGCCAAGTCCTGGCCACCCTCATGGGTGGATATCAACACACAGTTCTTACAGAGGTAGAAACTAAGCTTGGCCCTGTTAGTGTTCCACTAAATAAGCACATTACATATGTGAAAAAAACATGAATAATTTTTTACCCCGACCGGGACTTGAACCTAGGACTTATAATTACTAAGTCATTGACTTAGTAATTATAAGTCCTAGGTTCAAGTCCCGGTCGGGGTAAAAAATTATACATGTTTTCACATATGTAATGTGCTTATTTGGTTACTGAATAGCCCGAATGAGATTAGGAATTGAATTAAATGCGAAAATGAAGCCACGAGTGAGGTTGGGGAATCTGCAATATGAACATAGTGGCATTCAGATAGAATGCGTTCATTCCTAAGTATAGCAGATATAAGCTATAAGGTTGGATTCCTTTTAACATTCTGTGGTGTGTAGTTGGTAGCGCCTTGACTTAGTACTTATAAGTCCTAGGTTCAAGTCCCGGTTGGGGTAAAAAATGATTCATGTATATATATATATATATATATATATATATATATATATATATATATATATATATATATATATATATATATATATATATATATATATATATATATATATATATATATATATATATATATATATATATATATATATATATATATATATATATATATATATATATATATATATATATATATATATATATATATATATATATATATATATATATATATATATATATATATATATATATATATATATATATATCGTAAACAAAACACAAATGTTGAGAGAATACAACTGAAAGAATCATCCAAAAGACTGTTTTCTTTTTTTCATAAAATAGGAGTACATGAGTTACAATGGATTTTTACCGTGTTCGAAACAATACTATGGACCTGCCATCCACATTTGGCCTCACAATTTAAAACACTTCCCATCAAATTAAAAAGACAACAGTGCTTAACTAATGTAGCTTATTTCAGTACAGCACATATTTTTACGAACTAATGAAATGAAAGGCTATATCCCTAGGAGTGTCGCATTAGATGTTATATATTCAAGAGCTTATTGAAGCCCATTATTATTTTTATCTTCAGATAACCAACATTCAGTAAGTAATAAAAGAAAAGGGTGATGTAATCCTTCTACAGTCTTCTAAATTTGTTTATATATCAATTTTCGATGAAGAAAATATACCATCTTATATTTATAAATATATTTAACACGGCATCCTTCGGTACTCAGCCTGTGAGCACACTCACCTACGGGTCTACTACGACCAGTACCACATCCAAAGTGGTGAATCATATCAATTAGGTACTCAACATCACAATCGATCTTTCAAGCTCCCCAAAGAAATCAGTGCAGAAGATTTGGGAGTTCGGTCTGCTCCAGCTCTGAATTTTGTCCTACCGAGCTTTCAAGGTTGTCAGCGAGCTCGATCTTAATGTTGAGCAGATGGTCGTTACAGGGAGGTGGGCATCAGTATTCAGGGAGCGAAGTGTCCTGTACCTTGGCTAGGATTACTCCCTGACTGGCAATGCTTGAAGGCCGGCACATACCTTGGCTGCCCAGGTTTTTGCATGGTGGACGGGGTGGCGATTGAGGGCGAGGCAGGTACGTTGAGCATTGGTGGCTTTGGCCAGTAAGAGAATGACAGCCAATTCCTCAACCTCTCCATTGCAACTAAAAGAATATTGTTTTGATCAAAACTAATAACCCTGAGCTGAGCACCATGTTTTCTCTTATCTTTAATGATTAATACAACCCCACCTGCAGGCCAGAAGGAAAGGCCCGGTCACCATATTGGGTGGATATTAACACCAAAGAAAACAGTTAACCCATATATTCTCAAAATTACATAACGACAAGATACAAAACTCGAGCGGATATAACTTTAATTGTTAGAACTGATAGGTCAGTTATCCTAGAGTTTGTAGACTCAGCTGCTGTCTTCGTCACTGGAAATCATGAGGAGTCTTGGAGACTATTAGACCCCTGATCCTGCCTTCAATAAGAATTAGTGGTCATTGCCAGAGCCCAAGACTACATCACTTATCTTTAAGCGGATAATATCCTCATTCTCAGTGACAATGTTTGCTCTACAAATCTAATTGGTTGGTGTAGACCTCCACCCAAGGATGGGTGAAATGGGTCATGGAGGACCCGTAGGTGAGTAATTCTTGTTGTTGTGAAAGGACATGTCTGTGAAAAGAAAAAAAAAAGGGACCTTCAGAGAATTTTCAGAGGGTTAATAGTCTCCTTGGTGTTAAGATACCAGATTTGAGGGTAGAGGGAAGCTTGAATAGGACAGTATTGAAGGAGGGAGAGTTGATGGCGCCGCATGCATGCTTTTAGCCCCTCCGGGGACCACTGAGAAGGAAGGGTAAAATGGGAGATAAATCTGGTTGGTTGGTGTAGATCTCCACCCAAGGATGGGTGGAATGGGTCATTGACGATCTGTATGTGATTAATTCTTGATGTTGCAAAAGGACAGGCCTGTGAAGAGAAAAAAAGGGAACTTCAAAGAATTTTCTACGGGGTTAGTAGTCTCCTTGGTGTTAAGATGCCAGATTTGAAGGAAGAAGAAAGCTTGAATAGGACGTTATTGGAGAGAGAGTTCATGGCACAGCATGCATGCTTTTAACTCTTCCAGGGACCACTGAGAAGGAAGGGTAAAATGGGAGATAGGAACGAGCTGTTACGACATGAAGAAAGAAAAGTATATAATAATATAATGCACTTGTAGATTTTGTTGGATGCGGTGAGGCTACTGTTTATTTCGGTGGTGCATACTAGTTGACTGTGTCCAGCAGGGTACTTATATGATGCATGGCTGCTCTTAGTATGTTTGTGGCTACTAAGGGAGCATCAAGATTTTGACAGGGGCTGGTTGAGGCTTCGGTCATCTGCCTTACTTCTGAGAAGACTTTCCATTCCCTGATGTAATGTAGGTGAGGTCTTGGTGTTTATTCTTGGCAGAAAGTGCACTCTTTGATAGCGTTATCTTTGAGTTCCCAGGTGCATTTGTACCCCAGTCTTAGTCTGTAGAAGTTGACTGTGGTACTTCTATGAAGAGTTCTGGTCTGGAGATTGGTAACTGCTTTGTACCAGGATGTGTCTTTGTAGATGTACGTCGATGAGTTTCCTGGTGCCTTTGGTGTTGATCTGGAGGATGCTGGAAGTAAGAGATATTTGAATCTCTGTCTGCAGGGAGGCTTGTTTGGCTGCATGGTCTGCTTCTCCATTTCCTCTGATACCAACATGGCTGGGGATCCAGGCAAGGATGAGGGTTTTGCCAGTGTTAATGATGCTAAGGTAGTGGTGAAGTGTATCTGTGATGATTCTCACATTGTCTCTCAGTGGCATCTTCCGAATGGCTTGTAAGGCACACCTTGAGTCTGTGAGGATGAGGGCATGGTCTGCTTCTTGAAGAGTTATGCTGTGAAGGGCTTTGGCAAAGGCAACTAACTCAGTTTGGAGTGAAGAGCAGGAATTAGTCTCCAGGATTCCCCGTGTCCCTCTGTGATGAAGGTTGCAGCAGAGGCTCAAGTCTCTTGATTAACAGAGCCATCAGTGTTAATGACCCTGTGGTAGTGGTGGAGTATATCTGTGATGATTCTCACACTGTCTCTCAGAGGTGTCTGAGTTGGGCCGGCTCCAAATCCGGAGTTTTTAGATGTATATATCCTTGAGGACGCTCGGGTTGGCTGAGCTCTTTGGAGTGTTTGGAGGTTTAATCTTGATGTTGAGCGGGTGGTCGTTCCTTGGTGGAGGGCATCTGTAGTATGGATGAGGAGTTTCCAGATTCCTAGCTTTGTTGATGCTCATGACACCTATGGCTACTAGTTTGGTGCTGACCTTTGCCACCCAGGTCCTCATAGGAGGGTCAGGATGTTGATTTAGAGCGAGGGTGATGTCCCTGCTGGCGATGCAGGGGTGCTGTGTTGCAGTGGTCTTGGCTATGATGGAGGTCATGCTCTGCAGAGATCTGTAATTTAAAGAAAGGTTAATTTCCAGCTGGATGTTTATTACCTTTGTCCAGATGAGGGCTCCTAGAAAAACTTGCATTGTGTTATTTTGTATGACCTCAATTGTTGTCTACTGAGGTTCTGAGAGAAACCATAGGGCAGGACAAGCAAAGTCCATGAGGCTTTGCATAGCCTGCATATAAAAAGCTCTTAGGAAACTACTGTTGGCACCGTTGTGGATTCCAGACAGGTGCGATAGAGCAAATTGGTGCATTTTGCACCTGTTGCTTAGGTATTAGATCTTGGGGGGTCCAAAGGAGAGTGCACTGTCGATGTAAACACCCAAGTACTGGAGCCGGCTGACTCAGTCAAGAGGGTTGTTATTTATGACCATTTTTTTTTTCTGGCTCTCACTGGTGAAAGCCGAGAGCATTTGCTTTGAGGGTATTTATCTTAAGCCCACGGGTGATGGAAACATTGTGAATTATTGTTAGGCTTCTTTGGGAATGGTCAAAGGCATCGCAACCTCTAGCCATCAGGGCAAAATCATCAGCGTAATTGAAGATCATGGTCATGGGTGGCAGCTTGATATCAAAGACTTTTTCCATCAATCAGTTGAAGAGGAAGAAACTGAGGATGCCACCTTGTGGACTCCCGTTTTCCAGTTGCTTAAAGGTTGAGTCGTGTCCCTGTGCTTTCACTTGAGCATTCCAGTCCAGTAAACTCAGCCTGTGTAGTTGGTAGCGCTTTGACTTAGTAACTGTAAGTCCTAGGTTCAAGTCCCGGTCGGGGTAAAAAATTATTTATGTTTTCACATATGTAATGTGTTTATTTGATTATTGTATGGCCCGAATGAGATTGGGAATTGAATTAAATGCGAAAATGAAGACACGAGTGAGGTTGGGGAATCAGTAATATGAACATAGTGGCATCCAGATAGAAAGCGTTCATTCCTAAGTATAGCAGATATAAGCTATAAGGTTGGATTCCTTTTAACCTTCTGTGGTGTGTAGTTGGTAGCGTCTTGACTAAGTAATTATAAGTCCTAGGTTCAAGTCCCTGTTGGGGTAAAAACTTATTCATGTTTTCACATATGTAATGCGCTTATTTGATTACCCGCCAGAGCAGGGGTGATGCCTCTGATAGGAGGGCTACAACCACAAACTTTATATATATATATATATATATATATATATATATATATATATATATATATATATATATATATATATATATATATATATATATATATATATATATATATATATATATATATTCTGTCAACCAGTATCTATCCTTCATCTTGGAAGCATGCTCTAGTTTAACAAGTTTCTAAGAAGGGTGACCGCTCTATTCCTTCTAACTACCGACTTATTGCTCTAACCTCCTCTATTGCTAAAGTTTTTGAAACTTTGCTCAATGCTCACTTCTTGAAACACCTTGAATCTAACTCACTTATCTCCGATCACCAGTACGGCTTCCGCAAGGCAAGATCCACTGGTGATCTCCTGTCCTATCTTACTCATGTATGGTCATCTTCTCTGAGGAACTATGGGGAATCATTTGTCGTCACCCTTGATATCTCAAAGGCTTTTGACAGAGTCTGGCACAAGGCTCTGTTGGCCATGCTCCCTGCCTATGGCTTTACCCCTTCTTTCTGTTCTCTGATTTCCAGTTTTCTTACTGACCGTTCTATATCTGTAGTTGTTGATGGCGCGACATCTAGCCCTTTCTCTGTTTCCAGTGGTGTTCCACAGGGCTCTGTTCTTTCACCTACTCTCTTCCTTCTCTTCATCAATGATCTTCTACAAGCCCCATCTTCCTCTCTTCTTCATGCTTTTGCCGATGATTCTACCCTTCACTTTTCCTCTGCCTTTTCTTCACAACCTTCATCTGTTACTCGTAATCAATCTCGTATTTGCAGAGAGTATATGAATGGGGCACTCAAAATTTAGTTAGATTCAATGCCTCCAAGACACAGTGTCTGGCTATCTCTTTATCTTCTTCTCCTCCTGATAACCCTATTGTCTTCGAAACTAATGAAATTTACCCTCTTAAATCTACCAATATATTAGGAATCCAAATAGCCTCAAACTTGTCTTGGAGGAATCACATAATCCAAATTTCTAAATCTTCATCCAAAAAATTGGGGGTTTTGTTTTGTTTTCGTTATTACTTTTCCTCATTGCAGTTACTTAAAATTTACAAAGGTCTTATCCGCCCCTGCTCAGAATACTGCTCACACATCTGGGGTGCTTCTTCCTTTACTTATCTTCTTGATAGGGTTGAATCTAAGGCAGTCAGACTCATTAATGATCCTTCTCTTACTTCTAACCTGGATTCTCTCTCTCTCTTCGCCGTAAGGTATCTTCCCTTTCGCTTTTCTATCGCTACTACTTCCATCGCTGCTCTGATGAGTTGGCGATGGGGTTGCATCCCACCCCCACTGCTGAGGCCGCGTAACACTCGCCAAGCGGCCTCATCCCACAGGTTGTGTGTGGAAATTTGTAACTCGCGGATTGGTCGGTGCAGCGACTGCTTCTCCCCATCTACCTCCAGACTCTGGAACTCTCTTCCTCCTTCTGTCTTTCCTAATTCTTATGACCTTTCATCCTTCAAAAAGCAGATCTATCGTCATCTCTGGGTCCTCTTTACATTGACTGTTTTTTTCTGTCTGTTGTTTTCCTTTGTGTGACATTACCTCATCACTGCCTTGCCCTTAACCTTTTTCTTTTCCTTCGTCTTGGTATTTTCTCGTGCCCGGGCCATTGTTGATTAGGGCAGTTTCTGCCTGTCCCGGTGTCACACTCTTAAATATATATATATATATATATATATATATATATATATATATATATATATATATATATATATATATATATATATATATATATATGAATCATTTTTTACCCCGACCGGGACTCGAATCTAGGACTTATAATTACTAAGTGAAGGCGCTACCAACTACACACCACAGAAGGTTAAAGGGAATCCAACCTTACAGCTGCTATACTTAGGAATGAACGCATTCTTTCTGAATGCCACTATGTTCATATTACTGATTCCCCAACCTCACTCATGACTTCACTTTCGCATTTCTGTGGTGTGTAGTTGGTAGCGTCTTGACTTAGTAATTATAAGTCCTAGGTTCCAGTCCCGGTCAGGGTGAAATATGATTCATGTTTTCACATACGTAATGTGCTTGCTTGGATATATATATATATATATATATATATATATATATATATATATATATATATATATATATATATATATATATATATATATATATATATATATATATATATATATATAATGATTATTTGGAGTTCAGTTTCTGATCTATACCTGATCCAAATAATCATTATATATATATATATATATATATATATATATATATATATATATATATATATATATATATATATATATATATATATATATATATATATATATGATTATTTGGATCAGGTATAGATCAGAAACTGAACTGTTGTTGTTGTTTGATTAATATATTATTACTTGTCATTTTCTAATCAAAGTTGGATTTGTGACCTTGTCTACTAAAACTCTGTAATTAAAAAAACTGCATTTAATAATTCGACACCATATAGTAATCTGAAAGTTGCAAACTTCTGATTTGTCACTCTACATAAGGTTAGCAATGAGGAGGTAGGTTTTTCCATATCACTAGAATCAATTATTCTATATGGTAAAGTCCAGTGTTAAAGATAGTAGAGGCATTGGAATTTTCATTAAGCTTTCGATCCTGCTGAAGAAATACAAATGTAAATAGATAGTTCCCTCACTATTTCAGATAACTAGATTTTGGTGGACCAATCCCGGAGGTACTGCAATACCGGGCCGATCCGCGGCAAAGGTGGAGCAAGCCCCTAGCACTTCGCCATATTACAAAAATCAGATTAATATCGTAGACGCCACATGGGCATCGTATCAGATATTAAGCTGATAAGAACAGATACTACACTTTGATCTTAGCCAAAAGGCCGAGAAGCGATACCAGAGCTAAACCTGACACGAGTTCAGTCAACATCACCAGCGTAATCAAAGTCTGTACAATTTGACAGCAAGAAGGACACAATCTTCATATCTCCCATAGTAAAATAAGCTATATTACATTATAAAGATTCCTTTTCCACTTATAAATAATAAAGTAAGAGTCAATTACTAATTTACATTAAAAGTCAATGTTCATTTTCAAATAATATAATTTTTGTGTTAATATTTTAGATGTATATTGTGCCTTTTTGTCCTCAACATCACAAGTGAATCTGTTAAGCTCACCAAGAATTCGGTCAACCCAACCTTTCTCAAGAATGTAACCACAGTTATCTGAATAAATTAAAAAAAATGTAATCATGACAATATACAACTCGGGACAGGATATAACTATGACTGTCTATAGGGCTACTATTTATCAAAGAAAATGTAGCCTCAGCTGCTGCCTTCTTCACTGTAAAGCAGAAGTTAAAAGATTAAAAAACGGATTCTCCTCCCTTCACTCATGCTCCTTTTTTTTTATACCCTCCTATTTCCACTTTATCCTAATTAATGTCTCCTTTTCCATTTCTTTTTTTTTCTTTTTTGAATCTACATGAAGGAAGCTGCAATAACATTCTAGAGAATGTTCTGAAGGTTTTATTTTATTTCAAAGATAAAACATGACCTCAGATACAAGTCTAAAATCACCTGCAGATTCACCCCAACCTATTCAACTTTAGGATGGAATATCAATAACAACAACTTCAAAAAGAATTAGTGGACATTGCCAAAGCCTAGGATTATATCTCTTATCTTTAAGACGATCAAACCCTTATTTTCACTAACAGTGTGTCTATTTTAAAGACCTTGAGGAAAAAATTCATCCCTATCCAGAAGCCTCCCTTTGTGCTAAATTCAAACAAAACAACCTCCAAAACTTTACTAAGATAAGACGAATATCATCAACAAATTGGCAAAACTACGGCTAAGAAGAGACAACCACTTGATACAAAGCAATTCCAAATCTTCAACAAATGGCTCTTAAGAGCCTCCACAGAAACACAACAGTGAGCATTTTCAGACTAAGACTAGGATCTAAATGTAAAAGAAAAACCTGAACAAAGTTAGTAAGAAATAAGTTTTCTGCAAGGTCGATTACCTAAGACCTCATGTCCACTACCTCTAAGAAAAAATAGGCCTTCACAGAAGTCGCACGCAAAGTCCGAGCCTCCAAAACTCCAAGTTAAAACTCTGAACTCATTTAATTAGCAAGCCACAACTTTGATGTCATGCAAATAGCAAGCAACAATTCAAGATAATCAATAAGCCGAGTCCAGGTAATAAACTCACAGCTAAAAAAAACATAGAAGTCTTATCTTAAATAACCTACCTTACCTAACGAAACATGTGAATTTTTACATCTGACTTTTTTTCTGTGACTTTATTAGCACCACGTACGAACCATAGGGATATACTGCAAAGCATAAGCAGCTTAAAACGCCACATTTTAGTCCACTATACAACAGAGGTTGTTTACCCTTCAAGGGTGGATATATAATCAGGGACGAACGCACAAGCAGACAATACCCATCACCTAATACTGATGAACCGGTTTTACTTCTCGGACTCCCTTTTCTATTAAGAAGGACATTGGCTTTGGCTGTGCTAGTTACCCTGAGTGAATGCCCTGCCTAACCTCAAAACGAGGGTGACTTCAAACAACCTGAAAAATCAAAGTCCAACACGCTACCAACCCGCCTGACTTTTTTTCTGTGACTTTATTAGCACCACGTACGAACCATAGGGATATACTGCAAAGCATAAGCAGCTTAAAACACCACATTTTAGTCCACTATACAACAGAGGTTGTTTACCCTTCAAGGGTGGATATATAATCAGGGACGAACGAACAAGCAGACAATACCCATCACCTAATACTGATGAACCGGTTTTACTTCTCGGACTCCCTTTTCTATTAAGAAGGACATTGGCTTTGGCTGTGCTAGTTACCCTGAGTGAATGCCCTGCCTAACCTCAAAACGAGGGTGACTTCAAACAACCTGAAAAATCAAAGTCCAACACGCTACCAACCCGCCCACACCCATCACCTAATACAAAATTTCATTAATTAAAAAAACATTTTTCTTTTGACTTTTCACAGTCTGTATAATTAACTATGTGTGTGTGAACAATTACATATTTACACAAGGAGTTGGACATATATATCTACAACAAAATAATGCACGGCCTTTCCCTTTATTCCATTGTAAATGGAAATAATTGTTTGTTTATTTGTTTATTAATATCCATTACATATCAGAATTGTTAAGGGGATAGCGCGAACGCAGTCCCCTGCTAACAAAAATTGCGCACCCGAGTTGACCACATTTGGGTCAATCGCAAGGGTCAGCACCACCGGAGTGCAATGGTGAGCCTCACCCTGGAGGAACCACCTTCGTGATCATGGTGTCCTCTGTGCCAGGTAAGTATGCTCAAGCTACAAATTCTGGAACACTAACTCCTTTAAGCTGCATACTTGAAACTTCTTAAAATTAAATTATGTTCTAAAAATAATAACGTCTATGTAAGGTACCTAGTGTAATAAGTTTCATGTTAGTACACAAAATTCGCTTTTTTTGATCACTGAAACATTAACAAATAAAGCATTAATACATATTAGCATACATCCAGCAATAATTCTCCTCCAACTTCATTGTACAGTCTCACAGCAATATGACTTCATCTTTAAGGACATGACTGTCTTGAATATATTTCAAGACAGTTTATTTCTACGTACATTATGTAAGTGTTATTTTGCATATAGTTTCGTTTATTGTAACGTAAGTGCATGAATGTATACTTTTAGACTTAGCATGTATACTTATTAAGTTCTATCATGTATACACGTATATTCGTATGTATAATGTGTAGTTTGTTAGGGAGGCTGGCCGTAGAAGACGTGGAGAAAGGAATGTAGGTCACTAATGGATTTTAGCCATTAACCCTTCACCTCCTTGATAACGCCTCGTTGAACAAAGAACTGTTGTAAGCAAGTCATAAGTCAACTTAGTCCTAGTACCCAGGACCCCGACAAACTAGAGGAGTTTGTGGGACTTTCTTATAAAGTTAGTTGCCGTCGTGAGATGCTACGAGGCACTCATTCTTACTGTGTTTGTTAACAGTACTTATAAGTTTATTATTAGTGGTACTCGTGAGACGTTACGAGACACTCAAGTAAAAAACGTGATAGAGATACATGGATCAGAAGATATTCAATGAGTTTGATTGGGAATCCCGTGATTGCTGACGACATCAGGGTTATCCGGATAGATGAGTACAGATGTAATGCAGATTTACCTTATTTCTAACAATATTTATAACTACGTGTGAGGGACAGAATGAGCTCATTTAATTGCACACTCGTAGGTAGAATGTATGTTAGAAAATTTATTATTCTGTATGAGGAAGTTTTAATTTAAGGTGAGGAGAGTTTATTTAAATATTCACATATCAACAGTTCATAAACCCCCTTATAAAATATGTGCATGTATGTCTATGCATGTAATATTAATTATATTTTATTGGTAGAGGATTTAAATTTGAGATCGTGGTAGGCCTCTACTGAAGCCGTGTCAGGATTTCCGAATTTAGGGGGTTATAAGATCGAAGGGTAAATAACACACAGGAAATCCTCCACAGCTTTTGGTCCTTCGAACCGGATGAGAATTGGTGTGGTAATGGTGAAAATAGTGTACATTTTAGATAAGCTCCCACCTTGTAAGAAGTTAGTGTAAAACTCTACGGTTAAAATCGTCCACATTTCAGCGAAAACGGGGAGGAGCATTGCATGTATTTGCATGAATATTGCAAATATAACTTTGAAATTTAAGTGGTTGTTGAAATAAATAAGAGAATCCATTTCCCACGTGGATAAAGCGTTTCTCTATCTGTGGAAACGAAATATACTTTCGTAGTTGAGCGTCCATTAAGTAATTTGGATATTAGTACCCAATTTCGGCTGGGTGAACAGTGGTTTTTAGGGATTTGTGTGTTTACATATTTCCCATTTAACGATATCTAGAATGTCGTATTGATTCCTTTGTTTATGTAAATAAACAGAAGGTAGTGACCCACCTACTGCTAGGTGCACAGTGTCGTTTATTTGAGGAACAGTGTGGTTTGCATTACACTTTCCATTTACTGTTGCTGACTTAACAGTGTCGTTTAATTGATGAAAAGTGTGTTTTACACTTTGAGGATTGGCGTCATAATTGACGGAATGAAATAACTGTATGTTATTATCTTGAGATTTGGAAGATTGTCCTTTGATACTCTTTACAGAGTGAATGTTTGTTGCATTGTGGATGCATAAAGAAGATCGTGGATTCTTTGATGATAAAATTGCATCAATTATTTGTTTGTTGTTTTATGTTCTATTTACTTTCTCAATATGTCGGTTAAACCTGAGGCATTAAAACGCCTTCGGGAATTGGTTCAACGTGATTGTGTTCAGTGTCAAACAGAACTTGCCAAAGATGATGAGACACTTGTTGTTACTTATTTAGAAAGATGTCATCATACGCTAACAGAAAGATTTGGAAGATATGATAGGAAATATGAAGAATATGTCGAGAATAAGCCCCTTAAAAGGGATTCTGAGGAGGAGGATACAGAACATGACAGTCTAGCTGAAACAGTAAATAATATTAGCTTAGCTGTCCTAGAACGAATTCATAATTTAGGAACTATGAAGAGTACTAGAGCTACTAGTTCCGAGAGTTCAAGCCTCCCAAGTAGGCAACCCACACCTAAATTTCCTGAAGTAAAAATACCACAGTTCTCTGGAAACTATGATGAATGGAACGAGTTTTGGGACACGTTTGATAGTTTAGTACATAGCACTTCTATGGCAACTATGACAAAGTTTACCATCTTAAGAAATGCCCTTAAAGGAGATGCAAAAGACACCATAAAGGGATATCCTGTTGCTAGTGAGAGTTATGATGAATGCATTCAACAGCTGCAAGCTATTTATGCCAGCAAGGACAGGATTGTACGAAATTTAATGAGGAAATTGGTAAAAATACCAACTCCCTCTTCTAATTATTCATCACTTTTTAAGTTCAAGCAGGAAGTAGAAGCCATTACTCGAAGTCTGAAAAATTATAAAGACATGGAGAACACTGATTGGGTGTTTTCAGAACTCGTGATGATGAAATTGCCAGAAGATGTTGAGAACTGGATTAGCATGAAAATAGACACAAAATACCCTACATATGAAACCCTCTTGAAGGAACTGGGAAAATATGTATATTATATAGAAGGCAACTTCACTAAAGATAACACAAAGGGAGAGACCCAAACCTCCCAGAGAGATGACACCCAGTCCTATAAAAAGAATGTGGGTAGTTATGGTGCTACTGCAAATGTAGTAAATAGTAAAACAGAATGTGTATTCTGTGGTTGGCAAGATCATAAGTCTGAACAGTGTAATAAAGTAGTAAGCATAAATGAACGCAGAGACAAATTGAGAGACAATAACAAATGTCTGAGATGTACTCAGTCAGGGCATTATACAAATAAATGTTACACTCAGTTAAACTGTAAGAAGTGTAAGAAAAATGGTCATCATGCAGCCTTGTGTTATGAACAAGAGTCATATTTTCGTAGAAGGTTTGAAGAACCTTCATTTCTGAATGAACAGTCAGAAAATGGTTCAAATATAGATGAGTCAAGCAATGAGCAAGAACATTCTGACTCAGGAAAGAACAAGAAACATGTTGGTGTGATGACTATGAAGGCAGTACGGAGGCAAATGGTGAAGCCGAGTTTACCTTCATGTGCTCTGCCTACTGCAAGTGGAAAAATAAGCAGCTCAAAGGGAAATCTTTGGGTAAATACTAGGTTATTCTTTGATACAGGTTCCCAGTGTTCCTTTATAACTAGGGAATTAGCTGAAAGGCTTAAATTAACCCCAGTAGATGAAATGTCTCTTGGTATTGATGCATTTCGTTCTGAGACAAAGAAAGGAAGTTTTCCAGTCGTAAATGTAGTTATCAAATTGGGGAAAAGAAGAGCCAGAGTTAAATTACTTGTAGTTGATGACATGGTAATTAGCATCCACACTCCAGGACTAGCAAAGGCTGCAAATGTGTTAAAGTCTAATGGTCACAAGTTGGCTGATGAAGATATTTATAGTGATGTACTGGAGAACTTTGGCATTGTTATTGGTGCCTTACATTTTAGTCAGTTTGTTAGTGGTATTGACAAGTGGGATGTCTATACTTTGATGGAAACACCGGGTGGTGTCATGTTGTATGGCCATATTCCTTGTGATACTCAACATGAACCCAGTAATGTGCAGAGGCATATTGTTATGCGAGTAGGAACACAGGTTTTTCCTACAGCTACTCAAGAGTTGATTGAAGTGGCCATAGAGCCAGTTAATAAGTTGTTGATTGAGGAGGTCATAGAGCCTGTTAATAAGTTGTTGACTGAAGAGGCGATAAAGCCTAATAATAAGTTATTGATTGAAGAGGCCATATTGCCTGTAAATAAGTTGCTGATTGCAGAGGCCATAGAGCCTGTTAATAAGTTGTTGATTGAAGAAGCCATAGAGCCTGTTTATAAGTTGTGGGAGCAAGAGAGTATTGGAGTAAAGCAAGAAGTGCATTACGAAGATAAAACTACACTTAGAAGTTTTACAGAGTACGTTCCCTTGAAGCCTATCCACCCTCCTCTCCTACACAATTTTCAGAGTGCCTTTGAACAAATGAAGTCTCTAATAGAACAGTTTGAGGAAATATTGGAGAATGTTCATGTGGGTAATTTGTTGGATGCTTGTACCAGTGAAGAGAAACAGTATGATATATGCAATACTGCAGATGTAGAGTGGGAAAAGGCCAAAATATCACTGCAAGCATTAAATTCCAACAATGCAAGACTTCAAAGGGTACTGGATCAGCGCCTTTCTGAAAATTCTAGATCTCCTAAAGTATCAATCTTTAGTTTAATCTGGAATGTTAATACAGACAAGTTGTCTTTGGAAGGTCTGAAGGCTAGAGAAGATGTGTTGACCAAACATAAACTTCTGTCACTGGTGGGTATATTTTTGGACCCCTTAGGTCTAATATCACCCTTACTAAGAAGAGGAAAAATTCTTATTCAGAGAGCTTGGTCTGAAAAGCTCTCATGGGAATATCTGTTGTCAGAAGTATACGAAGAGGAATCATCAAATTATGAAAGATCTGAACGTCAAGCTGCCCAAAGGGTTAAAGAACTGTGGGCACGTATAATCATTGATGATAAGTTGTAGTACTGATGGGGAGACCCCCCATTTTTTCCTTTTTGGAGGGGCCCAGGATGTCTTGAATATATTTCAAGACAGTTTATTTCTACGTACATTATGTAAGTGTTATTTTGCATATAGTTTCGTTTATTGTAACGTAAGTGCATGAATGTATACTTTTAGACTTAGCATGTATACTTATTAAGTTCTATCATGTATACACGTATATTCGTATGTATAATGTGTAGTTTGTTAGGGAGGCTGGCCGTAGAAGACGTGGAGAAAGGAATGTAGGTCACTAATGGATTTTAGCCATTAACCCTTCACCTCCTTGATAACGCCTCGTTGAACAAAGAACTGTTGTAAGCAAGTCATAAGTCAACTTAGTCCTAGTACCCAGGACCCCGACAAACTAGAGGAGTTTGTGGGACTTTCTTATAAAGTTAGTTGCCGTCGTGAGATGCTACGAGGCACTCATTCTTACTGTGTTTGTTAACAGTACTTATAAGTTTATTATTAGTGGTACTCGTGAGACGTTACGAGACACTCAAGTAAAAAACGTGATAGAGATACATGGATCAGAAGATATTCAATGAGTTTGATTGGGAATCCCGTGATTGCTGACGACATCAGGGTTATCCGGATAGATGAGTACAGATGCAATGCAGATTTACCTTATTTCTAACAATATTTATAACTACGTGTGAGGGACAGAATGAGCTCATTTAATTGCACACTCGTAGGTAGAATGTATGTTAGAAAATTTATTATTCTGTATGAGGAAGTTTTAATTTAAGGTGAGGAGAGTTTATTTAAATATTCACATATCAACAGTTCATAAACCCCCTTATAAAATATGTGCATGTATGTCTATGCATGTAATATTAATTATATTTTATTGGTAGAGGATTTAAATTTGAGATCGTGGTAGGCCTCTACTGAAGCCGTGTCAGGATTTCCGAATTTAGGGGGTTATAAGATCGAAGGGTAAATAACACACAGGAAATCCTCCACAATGACCATCTAGGTGACGTTTTAACATATCATGGCTTATGTTAGCATTTTCAAAGAGTGACCACCCAAAAGTGTACCTATGACTAGGCCAGTGAACAAAATTACTTATCTTTGTCAATGAAACTTTATTTTCATCTTAATGTTCCCATAACATAACATGGTCTCCATTTGCTTTTGATATTTGCAATTGTAAATAGTAAGGTAGTATATATTCTATATATTATTTATAGTAAGATGGTTGGTTGGTTGCAAATATCCACTCAGGGGTGGAGGGGCCAAGGTAGACCAGTAAGTGAAAGATCTGAAAATTGAGATCAATTCTTATCTGCAAGTGTAAAGAAAAGCTTCAAAATATTCTTGACAGGTTAGGAGTCTCCTTTTAAGGATCATGTCAAGATTAGCTAACTCAACATCTCCATGTCAAGAACAGCGAATCCAATGATTCCCATGTAAAGAATGGCCAACCCAAATTTTTTCATGTAAAGAAAAGTAATTCTTTGATTAGATATGTTTTATGAACTTATTAATTGACAAATGAACAATTAAACTAACATCATAAACATTTACCTTGGCTGTTTCCCCCAACTTGGGGGGTAGCCGACATAAAAAAATAAGGGGATTAATTTGCTCTATGGGCAATGACGAGGGATCTAGCGACCGTTCAGATGGCACTGCTGGAGTGCCACAGCCCATCCTCCCAGCTCTTCCACAACCGGTGTCGCTTCCTAATGCCAACTCCCCTACTGCCCCTACCACAGTAAAATGCAGCCCCGTGATAACAGCAGATGCCTATCAGAGCTGCGTCACAATCGATCGTCATTCATTCCTATTCCTAGCACGTTCACTTGTTTCCCTTACATCCATCCTCCTATCATTCAGGGCTCTCCTTACTCCATCCATCTACCCAAACCTAGGCCTCCCTCTAGCATTTCTTCCATCAACTTTCGCATTCATCACCTTTTTCAGCACTTTCATCATCCATCCTCTCCACATGGCCAAACCAACATAATATTCAATTTCTATAACAAATTCTGTTAAAAAAGCTTAGTTATTGAAAGAATACTGCATGGCAATTACATTATAGAACCCTGATAACCTGTCAACCGTATTTCGTTCCATCCACATGAGCTGATTTAAATAATCTTGTAGACATGTGCATTTGCATCCTCGCATATTCTTAATTTTAGCCTTGTGCTCTGCCCAGTATGATTCTATATGTTGTGTGTGAATGCCTGTCTGCTGGTCAACGAAGTGCAAAGAATGGTTGACAGTTCTGTGGTGGTAGTTTGGATTATAAGCTAGATTTCTGTAAGCTCGGCATTCATCGCTGTGGATACTTGATCCAGGTGTCACGACTTTTTCGATTATTGGCAGTTGTGTCTGTTGGTTTCTGTGCTCAAGTATTTCCATATACCCATTTGCTGGTGATGTACTAGTATCTACCAAGCCAAAAACCCAGACTTGATTATTAGGTGCCCCTCCTCGATGGTGTTTAAGTTTATGTGAAAAGCACGATTCATCAATTTGAATTATCATCCCAGGTCCACCAAGTTTTATAGGATTAAGATCAAAATGTCTCAAGCACACCTCTCTGAAAAAGTTGTAAAAATCCACTATTGACTGCCGTGATATATCTACAAAACGAGAGGTTTCCACTTCCCTAAGTTCATTACACCAATAATATATGATGTAAATCCACTGCAGTAATTTCAGTTTTGATTTAGCAAAAAATTAGTCCTCTTATTGCTAAATTTTGTTTGTACCATGAACAGTCTTTCATTTGAAATGCCTGGTACCAAAGTGTTCATGTATAGAACAGCGAATCTGATTATTCCCATGTAAAGAATAACGAAGACAATAATCTTCTTGTAAAGAATAGCAAACCCTGTTGTGAGTGGGCTCGCTAATCTTGACATGTTAGCATTTTCAAGGATATTCCACCCCACAGAGTACCTATGACTAGGCCAGTGTACAATATTACTTAACTTTGTCAATGAAACTTTATTTTCATATTAATGTTCCAATAATATAATATAGTTTCCATTTCTTTTTGATATATGCAATTGCAAATAGTATGGTAGCAACATGATGGGCATTTGGATCTTTGATGGATGTTCGGGGGCACCAGTTTTCCGTCGAATTTCTGAAAAGGAATTACATTCGAGGATGTAGTGGAGCAGTGAATGTGGTGAGGTTACCTGACAAAAGGTGCATTCCCTGATGATATCATCCACCATTCGCCAGGTGCACTTGTACCCGAGTCTCAGACAGTACACATTGACCGCCGTGCTTCATCGAAGGTTCTTAGGCAGGGTGATTTGCTGAAGATCAGTGGTGGCTTTGTACCACCAGGTGGAGGGGGAGCCAATGTCTGTGCACAGGTTGTGTTTAGTTATTAAGGCGTTAAGGAGTGACTAGGTGGCTTTGTTTTTTATCTGTTGAATCCCAAGAGGCAGTGATATTTGGAATTCTGCTCTAAGAGTGGCTTGTTTGGCAGCTTGATCGGCTTCCACATTTCCCTTGATGCCGACGTGGCTGGGAATCCAGGCAAGAGTGATGGCTTTTCCAAGGCTGGTTGTCCTGTGGTAGTGGCTGAGGATGGTGGTGATGATACGTATATTGTCTCTGAGGAGTGGCTTCTTGATGGCCTGTAAGGTGCCTTTACAGTCAGAGAGAATTAGGGCATGGTCAGCTCCTTGCTGGATGAAGAAGTCGAGGACACTGGCTATGCCAACAAGTTCAGTCTGGATCGATGAACAGGAGTTTGACAGCCTCCAGGATAGGACGTGGTTTCCAGTGGTAAAGGCGGCGGCTGAGGCTCCAGTTTCTTGATTTACTGAACCGTCAGTGTAGTGAACTTCAGAGTTTGGCCTGCTCCAGCTCTGAATTTTGTATTTGTATATGTTAAGGACAAGCGGGTTTACCAAGCTTTTGGGGTTGTCAGGGAGCTCGATCTTTATGTCGAGTGGCTGGTCATTCCATGGGGGTGGGCATCTGTTTTCAGGAAGCGGAGATTCCTGTACCTTGGCTAGGATGCTCTCCCTGACTGGCAGTGCTTGCAGCCAAGTGCAGACCTTGGCTGCCCAGGTTCTAGGATGGTGATTGGGGTAGCGATTGAGGGCTAGATGGAGATTTGTGCCAGCAAGACATTTATGTTGGGCAGTGGTGGTTTTGGCCACAAAGAGGGTCAGTCTTTGCTGAGCTCTGAGTTTGAGTGGCATGAGTCCCGATTCCATTTGGATGTTTTCTCTCTTGGTCCACATGGGGGCTCCTAGCATGGTACGCATGGCGTTGTTTTGAATTACTTCTATCTTGTCCCACTGTTGGTCTTTTAGTAGCCAGAGTGTGCGACAAGCATAGTCTATGATGCTGCATATGGCTTGTACATAAGAGCTTCTGAGGACATTAAAGAATACACTATAGTAGAGGACCGACATCCGATGAAGGACCGCTTGTCGCTGGCTGCACTTGTCGCGCAAGTGTTGAATTTCAGGTCCAAAGGTCAGTTTGCCATCGATGATTACACCCAGGTAATGGTGCTTGGTAACCCAGTCCACAGGCTCATTACCTATGACCAGATTAGTGTCTGGTCTCCACTGGTTGATGGGAAGGGCCTTGGTTTTGCGGGCATTGATTTTAACTCCAAGGGAGATGAAGGCCTGGTGAATCTTGGTGAGGCAGCGCTGTGTCTTGTTAGAGGTTCTGTCGCTTGTTGTGATAAGGGCAAAGTCATCCGCATAATTGAAGAGTTTGGCTCCATGTGGTAGTGCGATGTCTGAGTTTTTCCATGAAACAATTAAAGAGGAAGCACCCAAATCCACATGTATCACCTGTGAAACCATACAGACTGTCATATTGAGGGAAAGAATGACACATGAATAATACATTTACACTTAAAATGTTACTTACATATAAGATCATTAATTTCTAAAAATACCTCCACAGGACACAAAACTGCTGCTATGCTATGCTGCTTATAAAAACTCAATGTGAAAAGTGATTTTTAATTATAATAAAACATGTAATAATAAGTTGCCCTTTAGCTGAAACATTCTAAAGGTGAAGCTCTGTGTATATATATATATATATATATATATATATATATATATATATATATATATATATATATATATATATATATATATATATATATATATATATTTTATGATTATTTGGAACAGGTATAGATTAGAAACTGAATTGTTGTTGTTGTTAGATTAATATATTATTACTTGTCATTTTCTAATCAAAGTTGAATTTGTGACCTTGTCTACTAAAACTCTTTAATTAACAAAATTGTATTTAATAATTCGACACCATATAGTAATTTGAAAGTTGCAAACTTCTGAGTTGTCACTCTACATAAGGGTAGCAATGTGGAGGTAGGCTTTTCCTTATCACTAGAATCTATATCAAATCAATCAAATCAAATCAAAACATTTATTTCCATTTTATACAGTGGTTATTCAACATTAATAGTAACTTATAAGTAGACATGTAATTAAACTAATAAATAAGAGGGTTAGACATATAGTTAAATTAAATGTAGCTTTCATAGAAAACAATAATGCTGTAATAAAAATGTTAACAATAACGTTAATAATAAAGTAGTAAGTATGCCACTAGATACAGGATCGTTATTATCGGCATCATTTCCATATTTGTTTCCTTACAATGAGAATAATTAGTTCTTAATGAGCAGCAACTATTTGTCCAAAAGAAAACTATATAGTT
>JAXCGZ010021919.1:5000-25109 GCA_037179515.1 Halocaridina rubra | reverse complement strand
CTCACACTGATGTAGGAGGAAGCGAGGCTCTTGCTTTCTCTATTACTCACGATCTGGAGCAAATTATCAAACATCCTACTCGTGTTCCTGATCGTCACGAACATGCTGCTAACACTCTTGACCTTTTTTTTACTTCTAACCCTTCAAACTACTCATTCCGTGCTTTTCCCTCTTGGTAAATCTGACCACTCTATGATCTCTGTCTCTTCCATTTTCGCTCCCCCACCACCAATCCCTCCTACTCAACGCCGCCTTTGGCACTTCGAGCGAACTCAGTATGAAAATTTGCGTAACTTTCTCTTTGACTTTCCATGGGATGACTACTGCTTTCGGTCCCGCAACCCTGATCGAGTAGCTGTAAAAGTTGCCAAGATCGTGACCGCGGGAATGGAGGCGTACATCCCCTCTTCTACAAAAACTTTCTCTCCCCCTAAACCTTGGTTTGACCGTGCCTGCTCCATGGCTATCCAGGCTAGGAATCAGGCTCACCGATCTTACCAAGCCTCTCCTTCCGGTTTAACTCGCTCTGCTTTTATTATAGCTAGGAATCGCTGTACTGCTCAGATTCGAAGGTCTAAGGCTTCCTTTATAAGAAGGAAAGTTGATGACCTTAACTCCTCTCCCACTGACAAATGCTTCTGGTCCTTAGCCAAAAACCTCTCCAAAAACTTCTGTAACTCAAGCTTTCCCCCTCTCATTCGTTCTGATGGTTCTATAGCTTGCTCTCCCACTGACAAAGCCACTCTCTTTGGCTCTCATTTTTCTGCCAACTCTTCTATCAACGATTCCAGCGCACCTGTTCCTCAGTCTTTTCCCCTCTCTAACCCTATGCCCTCCCTTATCCTTTCTTCACGCAAAGTTCATAAGGTTCTTCGCTCACTAAAGACAAACAAGGCATCTGGTCGCGATGGTATCCCTGCAAGGTTCCTTAAGGAGTTTGCAGATGAACTGGCTCCCGTGCTTTGCCGTCTTTTTCACCTCATTCTGTCAACCAGTATCTATCCTTCATCTTGGAAGCATGCTCTAGTTCAACCTGTTCCTAAGAAGGGTGACCGCTCTATTCCTTCTAACTACCGACCTATTGCTCTAACCTCCTCTATTGCTAAAGTTTTCGAAACTTTGCTCAGTGCTCACTTCTTGAAACGCCTTGAATCTAACTCACTTATCTCCGATCACCAGTACGGCTTCCGCAAGGCAAGATCCACTGGTGATCTCCTGTCCTATCTTACTCATGTATGGTCATCTTCTCTGAGGAACTATGAGAATCCTTTGTCGTCGCCCTTGATATCTCTAAGGCTTTTGACAGAGTTTGGCACAAGGCTCTGTTGGCCAAACTCCCTGCCTATGGCTTTACCCCTTCTTTCTGTTCTCTGATTTCCAGTTTTCGTACTGACCGTTCTATATCTGTAGTTGTTGATGGCGCGACATCTAGCCCTTTCTCTGTGTCCAGTGGTGTTCCACAGGGCTCTGTTCTTTCACCTACTCTCTTCCTTCTCTTCATCAATGATCTTCTACAATCCCCATCTTCCTCTCTTCTTCATGCCTTTGCCGATGATTCTACCCTTCACTTTTCCTCTGCCTTTTCTTCTCAACCTTCATCTGTTACTCGTAATCAATCTCGTATCACTCTTTCTTCTACTCTTAACTCCGATTTGCAGAGAGTATCTGAGTGGGGCACTCAATATTTAGTTAAATTCAATGCCTCCAAGACACAGTTTCTGGCTATCTCTTTATCTTCTTCTCCTCCTGATAACCCTATTGTCTTCGAAACTAATGAAATTTACCCTCTTAACTCTATCAATATATTAGGAATCCATATAGCCTCTAACTTGTCTTGGAGGAATCACATTATCTAAATTTCTAAATCTTCATCCAAAAAATTGGGGGTTTTGTTTCGTTTTCGTTATTACTTTTCCTCACTGCAGTTACTTAAAATTTACAAAGGTCTTATCTGCCCCTGCTTAGAATACTGCTCACACATCTGGGGTGCTTCTTCCTTTACTTATCTTCTTGATAGGGTTGAATCTAAGGCAGTCAGACTCATTAATGATCCTTCTCTTACTTCTAACCTGGATTCTCTCTCTCTTCGCCGTAAGGTATCTTCCCTTTCGCTTTTCTATCGCTACTACTTCCATCGCTGCTCTGATGAGTTGGCGAGTTGCATCCCTCCTCCACTGCCGAGGCTGCGTAACACTCGCCAAGCGGCCTCATCTCACAGGTACTGTGTGGAGATTTGTAGCTCGCGGATTGGTCGGTGCAGCGACTGCTTCTTCCCATCTACCTCCAGATTCTGGAACTCTCTTCCTCCTTCTGTCTTTCCTAGTTCTTATGACCTTTCATCCTTCAAAAAGCAGATCTGTCGTCATCTCAGAGCCTAGTCCTCCATATCTCTGGGTCCTCTTTACTTTGAGTGTTTTTTCTGTCTGTCGTTTTCCTTTGTGTGACATTACCTCTTCTCTGCCTTGCCCTTAACCTTTTTCTTTTCCTTCGTCTTGGTATTTTCTCGTGCCCGGGCCTTTGTTGATGAGGGCAGTTTCTGCCTGTCCCGGTGTCACACTCTTAAAAAAAAAAAAAAAAAAAAATTACAAGATTGTTTCAAATGGGGAGTTGGCAATCCCTCATCCCTAGTGTCCTCTGTATTCTTTGTGGAATGAAGGTCTATCCATCCATATACCAAAGCTATATTCCCCCTTATAAGGGAGGTGGCTGAGTCAAAGAAAATACTTTGACTTTTTGTGGGAAGTAAATACAGAGGAGGGGATTCCCAGTCCCCTCGCTCCACCCCAGTTAGTCTACTTGTATTACACGCTAGAGAATACGGAGGGAGTATTCTTACCCCCCTCCCTCAGGTATTTTATTATTATGATTATTTTGAGTCCACATGTAAACTTCATTTCAATAGAGCATACGCAACCTCATCAGATTGATAGATTTTTGCGTTTGTGTATTTCAGGCTATTCAGAAACCTAAGTCTGGGCAAGGTGAAACAAGATTAGGCCAGTGGGGCGATTGGAGTGGACCAGAAAATAATAAATATATTAAAATGAAATATACTAATGGCCAGGCCTGCTGGAATGGCCCTACGAGATCTGCCGATGTAAGTTATTAGTATTATTATTATTATTATTATAAGCAGGGTGCGTTGAAGCCTCACTACTTCCCTCATTGTTTTGTAACATTTGTGGCTGCTTAGTGTGATATGTTGCCTCTTTAGAAGAATTATTATTTTACTAAATAAATTAGAAAGGGCATTCACTCAGGGTAACGGTCACACTTGCCAGAACCAAAGTCCTTCATAAGAAGGCACTGTACTAGCCCTTAGTAGAAAAGGGATTCTGTGATGTAAAATCGATCTCATTAATCATAAGCTGAGCAACAAGCCTGGCTGGAATAAGTCGAAGACTCTAAATCAGGTGGCTCTAGCTGGTTAAGAAACTTGGTGAGATATGTGTACGGTATGTACAGCATACACCTATTGACAGACTACAGTCAGTTGTTTTATCTTTTCCAGGTCCAACTGTCCTGTGGAACAGACACAAAGCTAACGAGCGTAACCGAGCCCAGTAGATGCGAGTACTTGTTCGTGATGACAACTCCAGCAGTTTGTTCTAAGCCTGATTATATCAATGGAGGAGAAAGTGAAGAACATATTCATTCGGAGTTGTAGGGACCGTTTATATATATTTCTTCTAAGTAACACAGAATCAAGTATATTTTACGGTAGTAAATTTGATGTCGTGCGTGACTTTGTGTTTTCTCGAGAGACTCACGAAGAGGTGTATTTTTAGAGGGTGTCGCTGTGACCACAAGTACTATTTTTATTTTGAGGAAGCATAAATATAATCAATATTTTCTTTTATTTTTGTACAATTCTCTTTAAAATATGCTGTACTTATTTTGAAGTCCTTTCCAAGTAATCCGTTAGACCCTAAGATGTTTGAAACTTCGTTCTGTTTTTCATAATTTTTATTAATTACCAAAGCAAATAATCTCAACAAGCAGTTGTGTTGTGTATTATTTTTGGATAATACCAGAGTAGTAATCCCAATGAGGTATTTGTGGCATGAGACTGTACCCCAATTTTTACATAAGCAATTGAGGTACAAAATGGGTTGTTTCCCTCCTCAGATTTGTTGCAATACCTGAAGCTTATATTCTTGTTAGAAATAATATATTATCAAAAAATTAAATAAAGCGCAGACTCATAAACCATAACTAGCTTTTCATTCATGTTCTCTGTGGTTGATACAGAAGAATATGGTAATTTTCAAGGAAAAACAAGGCACGATATGGCCTCTAGGCCTGTTACACCCTGCCTCTTGCTCACCTACCTTACTATTTGACCCAGAGCCTATAGCAGTCAACTGCGATTATGAACAGACCCAGAACTCGTTAAATTTTGTAGTATTATCCAAGAATATTTCACAAGATCTAACTATTTGTTAGGTTTAGTATTTTAATAAACATCAAAAGCAAGAAAAAATACATAATTTATGGCCATAGAAGTTGTATCACTTTACATTAAATCAATCTGAATAGGCCGTGAATGTCATAAGACATTTACATTAAATCAATCTGATATGGCCATGAATGTCATAAAACTTTTACATAAATCATTCAGCTGTGGCCATGGAAATTTTAAGCATTTACATTAACTCAATGAGATATGGCCCTAAATGTATTAAGACTTTTACATTAATCAATCAGATATGGAAGTAAAAACTGTAAGAGTTATACAACATTTACATTAATCATTATGTGGCTATAAATGTAAAAATTCTACATTTGTACTTTCAGTTGTGTAAATTTACGCCCACCTTAGAATGAGTACTTTAATCTCTTGGAATAAATGTGTGTGCGTATGAACGAATCAGCATAATTGTGTATAGTTTGTTAATGTTTGAAACTTGTTGGCACAATGTCTTGTATAAATAACATGACCCACCTTTGCTCGAGCATTGAATTGCTTTTAATTGTCAATAGTCTAATGGATTTGGGGTCTTTTTTTCAGTTTTATATATGATTATAATAATTGTTTTGTCATATTCTGGAAGTTTTTGGCACAGTAGACAGAAATATAATTTAACCTAATGTGATCTAATTTCGTTATTACTGACACAGATAAATTGGATCAGGCAGAGATTTGCAATCCACCAAACTTTAAATAACCCTTTAAATTGTTGGGTCAGGTTAAATTTGTTTAGGTTAAGTTAATGCCTTACCTAACCTAAACTAAGTAACCTAGCCAAATAATATATGGGACTATTTTATGTATTGGGATTCCTAATCTTCACTTGCTCTGATAACTTTAAAAACTAGTAAGATGAACAACCCTTGTAAATGCAGAATATTCAAGTAACCAACAAGATTGCCAACTTGCTTAGAAACATCAAATTAGCTAATTGTTTGTCCCCTGACAACTATTTAATTTGGGATGTTGACAGCGAAAGGCAATTTTGTGCTCTTGCCAATTGGGTTCGTGGTGACTCAGATCATATAACATATTGCTATATCATCTGACGACTAACCCTAGATAATCTTTTACGAAACAATGACTACTTTTAGACACACTGCTCATTTTGGGAATCAACTCGCAATTTTTTATAAGGTATTTGGACAGTGTCCTTTGCTGAAGTTTTTTTTTCCATGCAGCACCTGTGATTTATGGTAACATTCCCAAGGATATATCATTTGGAATAAGGAAACTGGTAATAAAATTTTTGTAATTGTATGTTTATGTGACTTTCTTCATTTAACTTTCCTTGAGAATTTTTCAAATATCTGGTTTTATTCAAGTACATGCATCACAGGTGAGACACGTGGCTGATGCACGCGCGAAAGTGAGTTGTGTTTGGGGAGCTACAGAAACTTGAAGACATATCTATATACTGTATTTTTGAGAAAATAGTACTTTCCATCTTTTTTTCTTAACTACTAAAATCTTTCACCAGAATATCACTGAGGCATAAGTATGGAATACTGTAGTTGTATATATCTTTCGCATGGAAAACTTAATTTTTTTGACTCCAGTGGGGCATCAACAGCTGACAACAATTGTTAGACTGTAGAGCTTATTTTATTGAGCAAAAATTTTGTTGAAAATTATAAAAATTTCTTGAGACAGATCTCATACTAAGTGGTTTTTTTAAGATAATAATATGAGACATGATATTTTACTTTGTTAATATATGATATATATCAGTCTGATCACAAGAGCAAAATATCTTTATCCATTTTAAGCTATACCTTCATTGCGACACTGCTCATAAAGGAGATATAAAAAGTACAGATGATATTTATAGCTTTTGCTTAAGGAACTATAATACCTCGTCTCATGTCAACATAAGCTGTTGTATAATGATTGGCCTAATATATACTACATCAGTAACTTGTTTACAGGTTTTAAAACTTCATTTGCATTAAGGTGTTGGCCGAGTACATAATACTGAAGTCCATTCCTTAAATCTTTGCCCTATGTTTTAATTAGGGTGTTGATTGATTTTTATATGGGGCACTAAATATTGAATAAATATGCATAAAGGAATTTATTTGTTGAACGGCATTGATGACAGAAGAAGTTATTGAAAATTTGTGTTTTATATATATATATATATATATATATATATATATATATATATATAATATATATATATATATATATATATATATATATATATATATATATATATATATATATATTTAATATATTTATTGAGGAAGAATAAGAATACATTCTCTTATGACCCAAACCGAGCAATTATCTCCAAAAAGTTAGTTAGAAATACCGAACCTACATGAATAATGGAAAAATATGTGCAAGAATTATGTCGAGGAAATTTTGAAGACAAAGGGACTAGGAATCCTATTACACCGAAAAGAAGAAGTGTAAATCGAAGAACTTCGCAGAAACTATATTAATATCCCACTAAATTAAAATCGGAAATAGACAAAAAGTAAATGAAAAAAATATAATTTTTATTATAGTGATCCTTTTTAGTAAATTTTTAAATCAAGAATATCTATATAATATAAGCATTTGACTAATTCAACGGTGTCTCGTTTGATTAGTCTTGAAGTTACAATGTAAACAAAGGCATCTTTGGGTGGTGTGAAAGTAATAATTCAAAGCTTTGTATTGTTTCATTTTGACTACATTAACTCGCTACAGTTATAGTATTTTTTATCAATATATAAGGTAAATCTGCCATTAAGCACTTTATCCTAGTTGAATGTAATGAGGAAGCTGAATATTTTCTTTTAACAATTGAAACATTGCTCAATTAGTAAATGTTTATTTTTCACATTATGGAAAAAAAAAATACATTGTAAGGTTAGTTCAAGTGGTACATCAGAAATTTGAGTATACATTTACTGGTATACATTTTCCTAATTGAAGAATTTATAGACAATATTTTTAATTGCTTTGTTACGAGTTAACGATGTAGTAGAGATTTATATTTCAATTAAGGTTCTAAGGGACCAAGGGCTGTGGTATGTGTTTACTTTTTCATCCCCCTCAGTGAATGAAATAGAATTCTCCCCCCCCTTTTTTTGCCTCTTGTTTTTTACAGTCCCCATACGAAGTGGGTGAACAGACAGGTTGGAGCTACGGGATCAAAGTTGAATGCCCTGCCAATCACCTCATATCGGGATCGAGCCATTGTCATTTAGGCATATCAGGTCATTTCTCGACTCACAGTGTACCACTGAGCTACCGCAGCCCCAGTGAATGAAATATAAATGTAATATTTAAATGTTTATTTTCGTAATCCCAAGTAGATTACTAACGGAAATAATTACTCATTTCCAGAGCTTAAGTAAAGTAAGTTAATATTATGTTATATCATAAAAGTTACGTTGAAAATAATCAGTGGAAAGCCAAAATGTCAATTATAAACTTGTTTGAGGTGTGAAAGTAAAAATTCTTCATACAAAATATTTAGAAAATATATTTTAAGCAACCGTGAACAAGTTGTAGACTAAAGATGCTATCAATAATCCCAGTCTCCAACTTTTTCCTAAGGTGAACTAACCTAAGTTACCTAACCAAACTGAACTTAAATTATAATAAATTTCATCAGATTTTTCCTACTTTGGGGTCCGAAAGTAAACTTATACTGAAAATGCTTAGTATTTGAAAGATATTTTGTTGTTGTTGCCTTCTACAGTAAGATAACGGAGTCAAAACCTCATTTGTGTCACAGTGAGTTCACACCCTTCACATAACACTATGCCACGCAACGCAGGCTTAGCAAACCATCCTCATGTTCCTTCCCTTGCATTTTGAACTCAGCGTAACTGTATGTCAAACCAGTCGAGTAAACCAGACTGAATATGCATGGCGAATTCCTGACAACCTGAGCCTCAGTCTTAGCCAAATTCGTCGGGTTTGGGCCAGCCACCTACCACATGCCAATATTAAAACTGCACAGACTGCAAAAGCAGAACAAGCTGCTCTTACATGTAGGGCTATGAGCCTATCATATATTCATTTATCCCTCCTGGTAGTGCATTATTCTTAGCATAAGGAGAGCACCAGTACAAGACACAGTTACGAGACTAGCTTACAGTCCCAGTCTCCCTTCATGGCATATTGCTGCTAATGAAAGGATACCCAATGACGAAAAACAAGCTGAAGGACATGGCCTCCTTAAGCTATACAAAACCCTTTTTATTAATTGCAAATTATTCCCTAAAAATAAAGCCTTCAGTTACTTGGATATGCAATTAAAAAAAAAAGTAAAATTATGACTTACAAGTATGAAGCTGCACGACTGCTGACTCAGCTAAAATCCATCTCCTCAAGGGAATCCATAGCACAGTGTACCTGTAATCTAACTACACACACACACATTCACCCAAACAAAAACTACCTCCTCCCCAAGACTTCATATCATGTTTAACCATGAAGCAATTTACACATTTCCGGACTAGTGAAATTCACTTACCAGACCCTGACTAAATTATTATCCTCAACTTTTTCCCATGTTTACACGTGGTTTCTGTTTTCCATTAGCCTTTTAGAAGTTCATACATTTCCGCACAGATTTACATGTAACAACCATAGTTTTACCAACACAATAAATCTTATACAAATGGAAGAATTATCTTTGTAAAATGGTCAGAATTGCATCCATACAGTTAACCTGACTTGAAACTTAAGTTTAGAGGCATACCAACTAGCAATTAGGGCCTTGACCTATTGTGCATGAACCCAGTATATACAGTATATTATAGCAAAGAAACTAACTCATTAACAGATTATATAATTAAAGCAATATTAAGCCCTTTACTAGATTCTAATGAAACAAAATCCCTGGCAGATACTGCAAGCCTTTCACTTTCATACGATTTTAAGTAATTTTCTATGGCATTGGAGAAAACTGAGTGATGAATTCCTACTCCTCTAGCACCAGATATCCTTTTTAAATGCTTTTTACCCTACCCAGGGTATGAAAAGGGGAATTCCTTTTCTTACACCAGTGAGATTATCACTTATTTAGGTAATTACTCTGTTCTCAATGGTAGTGATTTTTCTAGTCCAGGAACCTTGACTGCTATGTACAAGTTACGGAAGCGGGAAATTCATTCTTTTCTACAAATGAGACTACCATTTATTTTAACTATTAATCTTTTCTCAGTGGTAGAGATTTTCTAATCCAAGATGCCTTACCTTTCATTCTGAAGTTATTGCCTTGGGCTAATAAGATGAAATCCTGAAAAGCAAGATATATGAAGACACCACAAAAGTAAATACAGTATACACGTGAATAATTTTATAACTGAACTAACAATATATACAAATATACACTCATAACAGATTCAAATGACAACATATACATATAGAAAACTAAATAGATCTTAGAACACCAGCGACAAAGTTTACAACTATGCAGATATAGCTTAAAGTAAATATTTTTTTTTATGAGTGTGACACCGGGACAGAAAATTGCTCTCATCAGTAAAGGCCCGGGCACGAAGAAAAAGTAAATGGTTGAGGGCAAGACAGATTAGTTAATGATACACAATAGGGAAAGGACAGGCTGAAAGAATAATCAAAGTACTGAGAACCTAGAGATATGGCAGGATTAGGCCCTGAGATGACGATAGATCCGTTTTTTTTTTTTTTTGAAAGAAGATAGGTTATAAAAATTAGGAAAGACAGAAGGAAGAAGAGAGTTCCAGAGTCTGGAGGTAGATGGGAAGAAGCAATCGCTGCACCGACCAATCCGCGAGCTATAAAGCTCCACACAGTCCCAACCAAAAATACAACATTTTTTTATACATTCAGTAACATTCTAAAGAAGCAGAGTTGTAAGCAATAAATACATAAAGTAAATTTCTGGGATGGGCTTGGCAAAGTCAGCCCATTGTAAAATAGAGTAGCCTAGGGTATAAATATGTAGTACTGTATACTTTCTCCTCAATTCTACTACGATAAAACATTTGAAAAATCATTTACATAGCTGAAAAACAGAAAATACATATAAGTATACAAAAAACATTTAGAACTAAGCGATCTTTCTTCTCCCTGTTGGAAGGGAGGAGAAAATATTCCACTCAGATATTTTCTGCAAACTCCAATATGTTTTTTCGCCATTATATGTGTTTCAATTAGTCCCCATTCAAATTGAGGTGAACACAGACATATTGGAGCCGGAAAATGAAGGCTGGATACCCTTCCTACTGCCTATTGGTGAGCATATTGTATGAACCTTCTAAAAGAGATAGGTTAGTTTTCTGGTAATTCCTCCCTCACTATTTCCTTCACTCAAAACAACTGGGAGATGAGGCAAGGTATGATGAACCCTTATCACCTCATGTAGTAGGTTGGCCCTTGACACTATCTGCCCATTGCGATACTACAGCTGAAGGTCTTTTGGACTTAAAATTTGAATGTCCAGGACAATTTGATGTTAAGTTTTCCTTCAGTTACTGTTCTTTTTCTATGCCTACATCAGCATAGCATTACCTTATTGTGAAGATAATTCCATTTTTTTTTTCAGAGCTGCTTTAGAAATTCTTCAAACTTTTTTAATAGGAAAGTCTTCACCTGTAAAGATGCATCGTAATGCAAAAGGCAGAGCGCTGAGAACTCCTGGATCTCAAGGAGCGGATTTAGAAAATCATTTTATACTTCGAGTTCCTCCGGTAACTCTGAATTCTTTATCGTATTTGATAAACTTTTAGATATGCATGTGACATTACAGATGATATCCATGTCTTGTATTGATGGTGATACATGAAAAGTCCTTTTTTAATTTCCTCCTTCAATGGTAGTTCTTTGCTAATCTCCTCCTTGAATGGTAGCTCTTAGCTAATTTCCTCGTTCAATGGTTTTTATTTTCTTCTCTTTAGCTAATGTATTTATCAATACTTGTTCATAAATGTACTTTTTTAGATGCTTACTTCATGGACCTTTCTTAAAGCAGAGCACTGAGGCTGGAGTTTTAGAATTTCTGAGCATTTATTATATCCCTTGCATTTTTTTTTCCTTCTTCCTGGTTGTCAATACCCCTATATATGCATCCTTGAAACCTTTAACCAGTCTGCCCTTATGACTTCTTATGTGTTGGCTTTTATTCGGATTAAATGCTGTAAATAGTGATTAAAGGAATAAGATAATCCAATGCTCCACGTAATTATTATCTAATTTGATAAGGTTGTTAGTAACTACCCCAATATTCTCGTCATAATTAGATAAATTTGTAGATCATATACTGGATTAGGGTTGGAACTTCTTTTGGTTGATCTGAAGCACAAGCGTTATATACCTATATATTTCTTTTATGCAGGCTCAGGCTGCTGTTCTTAAAGACACCATACGTCAGGGTCAGATGAACATTAAAGACCGGTTGGCCATTCAGCTCGATATTACAAATGATAAAGACGATATGCGAAATGGTATAATTACCTTCGATACCATAATGTACAAGGCAAGGGTAAGTTAAAAAAAGTCTTTGCAAGTGTAGTGTCACTCTTTCTCTCTCTCTCTCTCTTTTTTTCATTCTGTCTGATGCTCTAGTCATGTGAGCTCTACTGTAGTTCTACTTGTGCATATCTCATACTGGGGTCTTTAAAGGGATATCCACACATTACATAAGCCGATTCACTGGCAAATTTTTTCCTTAAAACTTTGTAATTCCAGAGAAATTAAGACAGAAAAAATCGAGAGAAGTTATTTTTTTGGTACGTGCCATGTGTTACTTTCTCATCTTTATTCCCCAGTTGATGGATTTTCCCACAATTATGGAAACATGGAAGAGCATTGATGGCAAGAGTTTTTACAAAACAGCTGATGTCTGTCAGGTATGTATTTATTTATTTAATTTTTTCCTTTTCTTAGTTGTGTCACTGTTAATCCCCTTTTAAATAGAGGTGGACGCAGACAGATTGGAGATGGGGAATTAAGGCTGGATGCCTTGTGTAATGCCTCTGTTGCAGTGGGCTTGAATGTAGGATTGTCAATTCCTGAATTGAGCGCTCTAACCACTGTGGTGCTGCAGCCCCTTTGTCTTCTATTTATATATACAGAATTTTTGCAATCTGGTTGCAAATTATTCTAATGAGTTTATGTAAAGAATATTTATTCCAGAATATTGGTTCTTTAGTTAATATTTATGCAATTTTTCAGTAATGTGTTTTTGTTTTATAAACTTTAAGAGGAATAATATTAATTTAGACACCATGTACTGTAATTAGTGACAATAATGTAATTACTTCTCAGTGAAAAGCTTTCCTTGAGATAGTAGGGTAACTTTCCAGCCATTTTGGTATAACCATACTGTTTTGCAATATAGTAAAAATATGTGTGTTTTGTAAACTTTATGAGCAGTAATATTAGTTTAGATACTCTGTACTGTAATTAGTGACAACAATGTCATAAGCATCATTGTGAAAATCTTCCCTCGAGATATTAACTTTACAGCCATTTCGATTCAACTATGCTGTTTTACAATTAATTATATTTTGTTATTAAAGATGTTAATGGTAAGGGATGAAGAAGACCCTCCTGAAGAAGATGATCCCAAGAAGAAGCGACGCGATCCACACAAAGTGGATAAAAAATACCTTTGGCCGCACGGCTACACTCCTCCTTTGAAGAACGTGAGAAAGAGACGTTTTCGAAAGACTCTCAGAAAGAAGGTTTGTGATTTACTTATTGCTTTGTGTTTACTTTTTATGGATCTTGTAATAATCAGTAATCCCTAGAAGCTCAAGTAAAGTTAAATGACCCTATAAATTATTGGGATTGGTTAGGTGTCTTGCCTTATAAATATGAAAAAAAACCCTCGAGCACCCTAGGGTTACCCTTCTGTACAAGATATGATTTGGTGTGTATAGCGTTTGGAATATGTTTCAGTATTCACACATTAGTCAATGTATTGAAAATAAAATAGCAACATAATGAAAAACGTTAGGTATGCTAATCATATTGCAGTCATATATATCCTTGCATTTTCAGAACCTGGACCTGCCGGAGATCGAGAAAGAAGTGAAACGTCTCTTGAGAACGGATAACGAAGCAATCAATGTGAAATGGGAAGTTGTGAGAGAGGAAGACGAGAAGAAAAACAACCCGGATACTAATATGTCTTCATCCAATTTAGATGGTTAGGACTTCTTTTCTTTTCTGCATAATATGATAGGTAGCAAGATGCATTTAAAGTAATTTTAGGAGAGCGTACATGAAGGAGTTGAGATTAATAGATTATAATTAATATTGTATTCATTTACTGATCTCGTTCTCTTTCACTATATATATATATATATATATATATATATATATATATATATATATATATATATATATATATATATATATATATATATATATATATATATATATATATATATATATATATATATATATATATATATATATATATATATATATATATATATATATATATATATATATATATATATATATATATATATACACAGTATATGTATGTGTGTGTGTATCATATCGTTTATTATCCTCTGCTTATGAAGGGTAATGAAGCATCCACTAGTATTTGCAAACTTATTCAAATCACTTTTGTTGTAGAATACTTGGGGTTGGAAGCCTTATGCAACTGATTATAATGTGATGTCATTTATTTCCCCCAGAGCAATTGTTTGGTGAAGTATTAAGCTCTTCTGACGATGAAGTGGGCGCCACCATTAACATCATCGATGAAGATGATGACTCACGTTTATCTGTTGATGATAGTCACTTATCTGAATCGTACTTGGTAAGATGGATGAATCAGTACCGAGTGTTTGCTATTTTTGCAAGTAGAAGCATATCATTTTATTAATTTCTTTTGAAGATTAACAGTACTGTATTTGTTTCTCTGTTACCCTGTTTTTTTTTCCACAATATCATACCCTTGCTTGTCGAGTGCCCGCATACCTTGCTAGATCTAGTAGGGTACCTCATACCCTTCTAAATCTAGTAGAGTGCCTAATAACCTGCTAAAGCTAGTATGGTGCCACATATCCTGCTAAAGCTTGTAGGGTGCCCACACTGTTTTAAAGTTAGTTGGATGTATACATACCCTGCTAAAGCAAGTAGGGTTCCTACATACCCTTCTAAAATTAGTAGGGTGCCCACATACCCTGTTCATCCTCACCCCTTCTATCAGGATTTATTCGACAGGAAAAGAAATGAGACTTATGTGTCTTATTAACTCCTGAAAATCATAAAATCATCTTTTCTCAATTGTATTACTCAATACTTAGCTACACTTCCCACAAATACTCCCCATGCGAATGAGGGTGGACACTGACATGTAGGAGTTGGAAGATTAAGGTTGTATGCCATTCCTAATGCCCAACATTGGGATTGAACCCACGTTAGCCACTTCCCAACTCGGTTATTGCTTTTCACCAGGTATTAATTTTTATGTCTTTACACAGAACGAGTCCAATGCCAGCCCAAGTGGCAAACCATCTACATCTACTCCACTTGTAACAGACTTTTCAGGAATGTTTCGTAAGGAAGAGGATTCTAATTATCCTTCCAAACCACAGACACCAACACCAACCAAAGGAGGTAACAGTAAAGGTGCGAACTCAGAGTTTTCGAATGTTCTTGCCAAGCGTATGTTCATTTTTTCGTGTATTACAATCTCGTTTTCCATCTAGGTTCTGTAGTATACTGGAAGTATATCATAGATGAATGATCCTTTTCATCTTTTAACACAAGTATTGTAGATCCAAAAGTAGATTTAGGACTTGGCTGTTGCTTTTTTTTTTCCTCTTCTGAATTACTGTCACTTGCTTTGGCTTCATAGTATCATTATCTTCAGCTTTATTTTTTCTTCCTTTCCCTCTTTATGACACAGCACAGGTGAATTACGAGATATCTCCGCAAATTCATTAGAGGTTACTCTAAAATTCTATTTCAGTTCCTAATTATAAATAATGTTTCTTACATATCCCTGTGTGCATCCACTCGATTTGAAAAGGGGTGGACACACAGGCTAGAGCTAAGGAATCTCTTGTCTGCTATGTTATTAAATGAAAATGTCTTTAGTTATTGGATAAGAAGTGAAAAACTTCTATATTAATTTAGCCTTCATATTGAACCTGTTCCATCTTTTACAGTTCTTAAGCGCATTTATGTATTATTGCTTCAAGATATGAAAATATACTCGTGTTTTCTTTAAAAGTCGATTCTTAATAGAATCCACTTCGTTACTGCTGATATATTTTCTCAGATGTATAGTGTTATTTTTATAGCTCATGTAGCATGATTAAAATCATGTGTAATGAAGACCAGATATCTAACGTGTTTATCTATTGTTTTATGTCGCTGTTAATCCCCATTTGAATGGGTGTGGACACAGACAGGTTGGAGCTGTGGAATTAAGGTGGGATGCTCTCCTTAACCCCAGCAGTGTACTGAAACTCTTGTCTGTCACCTCCTGAGTCAACTGCTCTAACGAATGCACTCCAGATATCTCAATTACTTGATCTAATTTCCAGGTAAAGCTAAACGAACTCCTCCAAAGAAAGCGGCACCACCTCCCCCAGCACTTGGAAGATCACCAGATGAAGAGAGTCATTCCACCGAGGGAATCAGTAAGTTGTTCTTGTGTCATATTGAAGCTGAGCAGGGATAAATTCTGCCTTGATTTCTAGTCTTCTTACCATACTCACACCTGCTAGTCCAATAAACTTTGATGGGTGGATGTGGGGGATTGTCATGAGATGATGTGGTTGGGGTACAACAGCTGTGATAATTGGGCCGCCTGACAGAATATCCTTAACCACTCACCCTGTGGATGACCCAAGTAGGGTGGTGGAAGGAATTGTGGCACCCCTTCTCTCCAAAGAGATAAGGAGTGATTAAGGTCTATTGGCTATTGGTGAATGTGTGTGCTTTGACTTTGCTACCAGCCCCTTACAAGGGGGATTGTGGCTGTTGTATATAAATGTACAATCATGAATAATCAATACCTATAATTATTGTAATTTTGCAGCTAAGCTGTACACACGTTTATCTACATTGGAGAATGACTTGACCCTGTTAACAACTCAGAGAGCTGCTCAGGAAGCCGAAATAGCAACAATTGAGAACCTGGCACTGAAACAGCGTTTTCTGGCCCAGCTCGGCGATATTGAGACTCAGATTCGGGAAAAGGAATATGAGGTAAGTAAAGATATTATTTACATTTATGTGTCACTATTTATCCCCATGATGGAGATGGACACAGATGTATCAGAGCTCTGGGATTAAGGCTGGTTGCCCTTTCTAATACACAGTAACAGGTCCATCATATCCAGAGTCGAGTGAACTAACCACGGTGCTATTGGCTGTCCCTTTTGATGCATATGTCACTGCTCTGCATATTGTGTGTTCTGTGGGTGACCCAAGCAGGGCAGTGGAGGGAATTTGTGGCAACTCTTTAACCCATTGAAGCCAAGACGATAATTGAGGTATATTAGCTTCTGTGAATGTGGGTGCTTATACTCGACTAATCCCAATAAAGGGGGATTGCAGCCATTGTACAGGATGAGAGTGATGTTAAGAATATTAAAGCTAAAACATCCACTGATTTATTAGTTTTGGTGGTGCGTGTGTGTGATGGCATTCTAATACTTAGTAAAACTGTAATATGTGATGAAAACTCAGTTAGGAAAATAAAATACAATCCCCACGAGGTTTTTTCAGATGTAGGGTATTCTGATTATTGTAATAATCTTCAGTATTAATAACCATTCGAATGGGGTCGGACACAGACAGCTTAGTGGAGGCGGATTAAGGCTAGATACCCTTTCTAACGCCTTGCAGTCCAGTTGAACAATGTTTTATTGCTCTCTGACTATTATGCTACCGTGGTTCCCCTCAGATATAATAGAGTACAGCATGCTGCATAGTAATCTATATGCATGAGCCATTTTTCCCATTATAAGGGGAGAGGCTGAGTTAAGGCATAATACACTTGACTCTTTGGGAAGAGAAAATACAGAGGAGGGGACTCCCAGTCCCCTCGCTTCGTATCATTTAGTCGACTCTTACAACGCGAAGAAGTATTCTTACCCTCTCTCTCTAGATAATAATAATAATAGTTAATAATAATGCATAACAGCTTTATCATTAAAAAAACTTTGTTGCAATTCTATCTTCCCTAGAGTAGGGTTTCATTTCACATGTCTGGTTATATTTTTCACTGAAATGTTGACGTTTTCTTTGCAGATTAATGAAATCCGAAGCCAGCTTCATGATTAGCCCAGGAAGAACTTCAGTATAAGATTGTTTCAATAGGACTATCGTAAGTCTCCTTATCCTAGTTTCTCATGGTAATATGTATAACCTATGATATTAATTTATAGGTTTTCTTTTGTGGATTATTTGGATACAGTGTTTAGTTGGTTAAAGCAACATTGGATATTTAGTTAAAGTCACTAAGTACATCATATGTAGGCATTGGTTGAGTAAATTATTATTATTTTTTTTAATATGTGACACCAGGACAGGCAGAAACTGCCCTCATCCATAAAGGCCCGGGCACGAGAAAATACCAAGACAAAGGAAAAGAAAAAGGTTAAGGAAAACGCAGAGATGAGGTAATGTCACACAAGAGAAAACAACAGACATAAAAAACACTCAAAGTACAGAGGACCCAGAGATATGGAGGACTAGGCCCTGAGATGACAATAGATCTGCTTTTTGAAGAATGAAAAGTCATAAGAATTAGGAAAGACAGAAGGAGGAAGAGAGATTCAGAGTCTGGAGATAGATGGGAAGAAGCAGTCACTTGCACCGACTAATCCGCGAGTTACAAATCTTCACAAAATACCTGTGAGATGAGGCTGCTTGGCGAGTGTTACGCAGCCTCGGCAGTGGGGTACGGATGCAACTCGCCAATTCATCAGAGCAGCAATGGAAGTAGTAGCGATATTAAAGCGAAAGGGAAGATACCTTACAGTGAAGAGAGAGACAATCAAGATTAGAAGTAAGAGAAGGATCAATAATAAGTCTGACTGCCTTAGATTCAACCCTATCAAGGAGATAAGTATAAGAAGAAGCACCCCAGATGTGTGAGCAGTATTTTAAGCAGGGACGAATAAGACCTTTATAAATTTTAGGAGGAAAAGTAATGACGAAAACGAAACAAAACCCCCAATTTTTTGGGTGAAGATTTAGAAATTTGGATTATGTGATTCCTCCAAGACAAGTTAGTGGCTATATGGCTTCCTAATATGATGATAGAATTAAGAGGGTAAATTTCGTTAGTGTCAAAGACAATAGGGTTATCATGAGGAGAAGATAAAGATACAGCCAGAAACTGTGTCTTGGAGGCATTGAATTTAACTAAATTTTGAGTGCCCCACTCAGATACTCTCTGTAAATCGGAGTTGAGAGTAGAAGAAATAGTGATACGAGACTGATTACGAGTAGCAGATGAAGGTTGTGAAGAAAAAGCAGAGGAAAAGTGAAGGGTACAATCATCAGCAAAGGTATGAAGAACAGAGGAAGATGGGGACTGTAGATCACTGATGAAGAGAAGGAACAGTGTAGGTGAAAGAACAGGGCCCTGTGGAACACCACTGGTAACAGAGAAAGGGCTAGATGTCGCGCCATCAACTACAGATATAAAACGGTCAGTAAGAAAACTGGAAATCAAAGAACAGAGAGAAGGGGTAAAGCCATAGGCAGGGAATTTGGCCAACAGAGCCTTGTGCCAGATTCTGTCAAAAGGGCGACAACAAAGGATTCTCATAGTTCCTCAGAGAAGATGACCATACGTGAGTAAGATAGGACAGGAGATCACCCGTGGATCTTGCCTTGCGGAAGCCATACTGGTGATCGGATATAAGTGAGTTAGATTCAAGGAGTTTCAAGAAGTGAGCATTCAGCAAAGTTTAAAAAACTTTAGCAATAGAGGAGGTTAGGGCAATAGGTCGGTAGTTTGAAGGAATAGAGCGGTCACCCTTCTTAGGAACAGGTTGAATTACAGCATGCTTCAAAGAAGATGGATAAATACTGGTTGACAGAATGAGGCAAAAAAGACGGCAAAGCACGGAAGCCAGTTCATCTGCAAACTCCTTAAGGAACCTTGCAGGGATACCATCAGGACCAGATGCCTTGATCGTCTTTAGCAAACGAAGAACCTAATAAACTTTGCGTGAAGAAAGAATAAGGGAGAGCATAGTGTTAGAGAGGGGTAAAGATTGAGGAACAGGAGCGCTGGAATGGTTTATAGAAGAGTTGGCAGAAAAATGCAAGCCAAAGAGAGTGGCTTTGTCAGTGGGAGAGCAAGCTATAGAACCATCAGAACGATTGAGAGGGGGAAAGCTTGAGTTACAGAAGTTTTTGGCTATGGACCAGAAGCATTTGTCAGTGGGAGAGGAGTTAAGGTCATCAACTTTCCTTCTTATAAAGGAAGCCTTAGACCTTCGAATCTGAGCAGTACAGCGATTCCTAGCTACAATAAAAGCAGAGCAAGTTAAATCGGAAGGAGAGGCTTGGTAAGATCGGTGTGCCGGATAGCCATGTAGCAGGCATGGTCAAACCAAGGTTTAAGGAGAAAGTTTTTGTAGAGGAGGGGATGTAAGCCTCCATTGCCACGGTTATGATCTCGGCAACTTTTGGAGCTACCTGATCAGGGT